>CATNWA010015901.1:0-100000 GCA_951230385.1 Staurois parvus | reverse complement strand
CCCTTTTTTAAAAAAACCCCCGGGGGGGAAAAAAATTTTTTTTAAATTTAAAAAAAATTTGAAAAATTTTTTTAAAAAATTCAAAAAAAAATTTTTAAAAAAAGGGGGGGGGCCCCCCCAAATTTTTTGGGGCCCCCCCAAAAAAAATTTAAATTTTTTGGGAAAACCCTTTTTTTTGGTTTTTAAAAAAAGGGGGGAAAAAAAACAAAAAAAAAATTTTTTTTTTCCCCCCCCCCCAATTTTGGGGGAAAATTTTAAAAGGGGAAAAAAAAAAAAAGGGGGGGTTTTTTTTTCCCCAAAAAAAAAAAAAAAACCCCCCCCTTTTTTTTTTTTAAAAGGGTTTTTTGGGGGTTTTTTGGGGAAATAACCCTTTTTTTTCCCCTTTAAAAAAAAAAGGGAAAAAAAAAAACCCGGGGGTTTTGGGTTGGGAAAAAAATTAAAACCCCCCCAAATTTGGGAAAAAAAAATTTTTTTTTTCCCCTTTTTTTTTGGGGGGGGAAAAAAAGGGGGAAATTTGGGGGTTTTTTAAAAAAAAAAAAATTTTTTTTTTTCCCCCCGGGGTTTTTTTTTTTTTGGGGGGGGGGGAAAAAAAAATTTTTAAAAAATTTTTTGGCCGGTTAAAAAAAAAGGGGGTTTTTTTTTTAAAAAAAGAAAAAACCCTTAAAAAAAAGGGGCCGGGGGAAAAAAAGGGGGGGAAATTAAAAAAAAAAAATTTGGGAAAAAAAAAAATTTTTTTTTTGGGTTTGGGGAAAAAACCCCCCGGGGGGAAAAAACCCAAAAAAATTGAAAAAAAAGGGGCCCCCCCCCCGGGGAAAAAATTTTAAAGGGAAAAAAAATTTTTAAAATTTTTTTGGGGTTCCCGAAAAACCCCTTTTTTTTAAATTTTTCCCCCCCCGGGTTTTTTTTTTTTCCCCTTTTTTCCCCCCCCCGGGGTTAAAAATTTTTTTTTTTTAAATTTTTTTTTAAAAAAAATTTTTTGGAAAATTTGGGGGGGTTTTTTTTTTTAAAAAATTTTTTTTTAAAAGGGGGGGGGGGGCCCCCCCCCCCCCCTTTTTTTTTTTTTTTAAAGGGGGGTTTTGGGGGAAAAATTTTTCCCTTTTGGGGGGAAATTTAAAAAATTTTTTTTGGGGGGGGCCAAAAAAGGGGTTTTGGAACCTTTTTCGGTTTTTTTAAAAAATTGGGGAATTAAAAAAAATTTTTAAAAAAAAAAAACCCCCAAAAAATTTTTTGGGCCTTTTTTTATTTTTTTTTTAAAAAAATTAATTTTTTTAAAAATTTTCCCCCCCCCCCCCCCCCCCCGGGGGGGTTTTTTAAAAAACCCCCCCAAAAAGGGTTTTGGGGGCGGGGGGGGGGGGGTTTTTTTAAAAAAAAAATTTTAAAATTTTCGGGGAAAAATTTTTTTTAAAAAAATTTTCCCAAAAAATTTTTGGGGTTTTTGGGGGGGGGGGGGGGAAAAAAAAAAAATTTGGGTTTTTAAAAAGGGGGTTTTTAACCCCCCCAAAGGGGGGGGGAAAACCCCCCCCCCGGGGGGGGGGGAAAAAACCCCCCCCCGGAATTTGGGGCCTTTTCCCCCCAACCGGGGCTTTTTCCCCCCCTTTCCCCCCCGGAAACCCCGGGCCGGAAAGGGGGGGGGGGCCCTTTTTTTTTTTCCCCCCCCGGGGGGGGGGTTTTTTGGGGGGGGCCCCCCGGGGGGGCCCCCTTTTTGGGGGTTTTTTTCCCCTTTGGGGGGTTTGGGTTTCCGGGGGGGGGAACCCCCCAAAAATTTCCCCCGGGCCCCCCCCCCCCCAAAAAAAAAAATTTTTTAATTTTTAAATAAAAAAATTTTTTAAATTTTTTTTTTTTGGGGTTTTAAAAAGGCCAAAAATTTTAAATTTTAATTTTTTTAAGGGCCCTTTTTCCTTTTTTTTCCCCCCCCCCCTTTTTTTCCCTTTTTTTTTTTTTTTTTTAAAAAAAAAAAAAAAATTTGGGGGAAAAAAAATTTTTTAAGAGGGGGGGGTTTTTTTAAAAAATTTTTTTTTTTTAAAAAAAAAAAAAATTTTTTTCCCCCCAAAGAAATTTTTAAAAAAAAATTTTTTTTAAAAAAAACCCCCAAAAAAAATTTTTTTTTTTTTAAAAAAAAAAATTTTTTTTTCCCCCCCCCAAAGGGGGGGGGGTTTTTAAAAAATTTTTTTAAAAAAAAAACCTTGGAATTTTTTTTTAAAAAAAAAAAAATTTTTTTTTTTTTTTTAAAAGGGTTTTTTTTTTTTTTTTTAAAATTTGGGGGGAAAAACCCCCCTTTTTTTAAATTTTCCCAAACCCTTTTAAAAAAACCCCTTTTTTTATTTTAAAATTAAAATTTTTAAATTGCAACCTCTTCAAAGGGGCCCTTTTTTTTTTAAAAAAAAAAAAAATTAACATGTTTTTTTTTTTAAAAAAATTTGCCTTCAAGAAATTGTGGCCAATTTCCCAAAAAGGCTTTCTAGATGTGGTGGCAAACCAGGGGCAGCACTGACAACCCTTGGGCCCCCGGGCAATCGGGGATTCATGGGGCCCCTGTGGTCCTTGGCCCAAACTCAGAAAAGACCTATATGAAAAAGGTACCAGGGGGACATCTCATGGGGCCGCCCGTCAGTGCCGAGATTCCAAAGTGGTCAGGTCCTCCCCTGGGTTGACAACTGGAAATTCCCATTTTATCAGTGTCCAAAGAAAGACAATTTTCTTTTAATGGATACTAAGGGGTGTTGGCTTACTACAAACTGGAGACAATGCACCAATTGGTGATGCTCCGCATAGAAACTCAATTAGGTTCCATCGTTTTATTCCATTCCATAGGTGTTACTGCAAAGCTTAAATTGAACAAGCTGAAGCTAGAAACTAATTGGGCTACCATGCACTACGCACCAGATATCTGAGTGCACCAACATAAATCTCCCCTAAATACCTGCTTAAAGTGGTTCTAAAAGGCTCAAGGTTATTGACCTTCATGCATTCTATGCATGAAGGGTAAAAAAAACCTTTTGTGTGTGAAGCATCCCCCCAGCGCCCCTAATATACTCACCTAAGCCCCCTCTCGATACCAGCAATGTGCACTGGAGTCTCGTCTATCCTGGGACTCCCAATTCTCATTGGCTGAGACAGAAGCGGGAAGCCATTGGCTCCCCCCTGTTGTCAAGCACAGCCAGTGAGCTAATGAGAAGAGGAGGGTGAGTGGGCCGCTTGGCCGGGCCGAGCCCACGGCCCTGTGTGTGAATGGATACATGGAGCAGCAGGTGCCCCCATAGCAAAGCTGAGCTTGCTGTGGGAGCACCTGACAGGAAGGAGGGCCAGCGGCCAGTTGTTCCGGCAGGGGACCAGAGAATGATCCGGGCTGCTCTGTACAAAACACTGCACACAGCAGGGTAAATATAGACATGTTTGTTATTTTTTCTCTGAGAAATTATATGTAAAAGTCCAAAGAAAAAGTCCCAAATTAAGTCCATTAAAATACTGTCCATTTAATTAGTTCTCAGTTTTTTCTGGCTTGTGGTTCTGAAAAAGAATATATATTGTAGGAGGATCAAACACTGCCTTGTATCTCCATCTTGCATTGTAGCACAGTAAAAACACTTTCATGATGTGCTGCAAGTCTGTGCTATATTTCTTGCTTTTAAATGTGACATAATAAATTGCATTTTTTATGCAAATAAAATATGCTTCATCTCTTCATCTGACTAGTGGGCAAGTACAAATTGCTTGCCTAATGGGCAATTGATTGTATCGCTACAATTTTTAGGGTTGCTGTGTTTGGAATATTGTAATCTAATATTTTTTTCATGGATCAATTAATCCATTTCTCCCTCTTACAGTGTGAAGCTCGAAAAAATTAGAATATCGTGCAAAAGTTTCATTTATTTCAACTCGCTAAAGCAAGCTAAATTTTATTTTAAAAGTGAAAAAAAAGTCTATTATATGAGATAGACTCATTACATGCAAAGTGCAGATAGTTCAAGCCGTTATGTTTGTCATAATTGTGATGTGATTATGGCTTACAGCTCATGAAAACCCCAAATTCCACAATCTCAGAAAATGAGATATATTGTGAAAAGGTGCAATTATTCTCGGCCCACTCTAATCAGCTAATTTAAGCCATAACACCTGCAAAGGGTTCCTGAGCCTTTAAAATGGTCTCTCAGTTGGTTTCAGTAGGAATCACAATCATGGGAAAGATGCTGACCTGACAGTTGGGACAGAAAACCATCATGACACCCTCCATAAGGAGGGAAAGCCTCAAAAGGTAATTGCAAAAGATGTTGGATGTTTCCCAAAGTTGCTGTATCAAAGCACATTAATAGAAAGTTATGTGGAAAAGGAAAAGTGTGGAAGAAAAAGGTGCACAAGCAGCAGGGATGACCGCAGCCTGGAGAGGATTGTAGGAAAAGGCCATTCAAAAGTGTTGGGGGACAATTTCACAAGGAGTGGACTGAGGCTGGAGTCAGTGCATCAATGAGCCACACACACAGACGGATCCTAGACATGGGCTTCATATGTCGTATTCCTCTTGTCAAGCTGCTCCTGAACAACAAACCAGGTCAGAAGCGACTTACCTGGGCTAAAGAAAAACAGACACTGGTCTGTTACTGACTCGGTGGTCCAAAATCTTCTTTTCTGATGAGAGCAACTTTTTGCAGAAGAATGGAGAGGCACACACTGCTAGATGCTTGAAGTCCAGTGTGACGTTTCCTACAGTCTGTGTTGATTTGGGGAGCCATGTCATCTGCTGGTGTTGGTCACTGTGCTTTATTAAAGTCCAGAGTCAACGTAAGCCGTTTCCTCTACCAGGAGATTTTGGAGCACTTCATGCTTCTTCCGCAGATGAGCTTTATGTGTGGATGCTGACTTCATTTTCCAGCAGGGACTTGGCAACCTGCCCACTCACTGCCAAAAGCACCAAAACCTGGTTCAGTGACCGTGGGGATTAACTGTGCTTGATTGGCCAGCAAACCTCGCCTGACCTGAACCCCATAGTGAGTAATCCATGGGGCATTGCCAAGAGAAAGATGAGAGACATGAGGACCGAACAATGCAGAAGAGGCTGAAGGCCGCTATTGAAGCATCCTTGACTTTTCCATAACACTCAGCAGTGCCACAGGCTGATAGCTTCCATGGCCACGCCGCATTGAGGCAGTAATTGCTGCAAAAGGGGCCCACAAACCAATACTGAGTACATATGCATGCTATATACTTTTCAGAGGTCTGATATTGTTCTATGTACAATCCCTTGTTTTATTGATTGCATGTAATATTCTAATTTTCTGAGATTGTGGATTTGGGGTTTTTCATAAGCTGTAAGCCATAATCATCACAACATTATGACAAATCACGGCTTTGAACTATCTTGCTTTGCATGTAATGAGTCTATCTCATATATTAGTTTTTCCACCTTTAAGTTGAAGTTACTGAAATAAAAATGAACTTTTGCACGAATATTCTAATTTTTCGGAGCTTCACCTGTACATTGATGCCTTGGGCCACAATCGAACTGCTTACATGTTCTCCAGCTACCGAGTGAAAACTTTAGCTATTAACCTCTGAAACCATGACATTGTGCTTTTCTTTCTTGTTCGTCATAACCAGGTTGACATTTTGTTCAACTTTGTACCTGTGTTTTGAGAATGTTAATCTACGCTGTAACTGTTCTAGAATCTGCCTGTTATAATTACCGTATTTTTCGGTCCATAAGATGCACCTAGGTTTTTTGAGGACAAAAACAAGAAAAAAAATATTCTGAACAAATGGACTGCAGACATCGTACAGGAAATGACCAGAGACTGCAGACAGTAACAGGAGATGACCAGAGACTGCGGACATAGTACAGGAGATGACAGAGTCTGCGGATATAGTACAGGAGATGACCAGAGTCTGTGGACATAGTACAGGAGATGACCAGACTCTGCGGACATAGTACAGGAGATGACCAGAGCCTGCGGACATAGTACACGGAATGACCAGAGACTGCGGACATACTACAGGAGATGACCAGAGACTGCGGACATACTACAGGAGATGACCAGAGACTGTGGACATACTACAGAGATGACCAGAGACTGCGGACACAGTACAGGAGATGAACAGAGACTGCAGACCTTAGGGAGCGGAAGGAGGGGGAGCAGGTACCCGAATTTGACAGGGACTCGCTCCCACTTCTGCGGAGTTGTCCTCCCTCCCTGTCTTCTGAGACACGTGACAGGTTCCAGAAGACTGCCGGGCCATTCACAAAGCGCAGCGCTTCTCGTGCATGCGCAGTGGGCACCCGGCTGTAAAAAGACCGCAAGCTGTCACAGCCGGGTGCCCACACTAAAGATGGGAGAGAAGATGGTGAGGACACCGATGAACTGACGAACAGGTAGGACCGAGGAGCAGGTTCTGCTGCACAGAAGAGCTAAGCGGCCAACCTGGTATTCTAACACGGCTGAGGCGGGAACACCGGGCCGCGGACGCTCCCTATATCGCTCCTTAAGACGCCCAGACATTTCCCCCCATTTTTTTGGGGGGGAAAAGTGCGTCTTATGGAGTGAAAAATACGGTAGTTACAAATTTTTTTCCCTATTTTAAACAACTATGAGCATTAAAAAAAATAGCTCAGAGTTGGACTATTTATTTGACTTCACTTTATTTAACATCAAATTTATATTCAAGTAATTGCCATAAATTACATTTATATGCAGTGGTGATGCAATAATTTTAGGTATGTACAGTACAGACCTCATATATGACATTGCGTAATGATATAGTCATATACTGAGCTTTTTTCAGCTGGAACTTGTGTGGAAACTTAGTTCTACCACCTCTGGCTCAGGTCCTCTGCTTATTGTTTACCACTATCACTTGTAAACCCAAAAGTCCAGCTTCTATGTTTACGAGTGACAACATGTCTCCCGGACATCTGCCATAAATATGATCTTCTGAGCGGCTCCAACTCCCCCCATTTAATGGTTGCTTTGCATGTGAGAGAGGTGGAGCCACCTACAGTGTTCGGGTAGGTACTGGAGCCAGCTGGGTGCTTCAGCTTAATAGTACTTGTAGATGGTAGAACTTTTAAAGAAGGGGGGAAAAGATGGAGGCAGCAGTTGAGTGAGGGTTGCATGTAGATGTCAGAACTAAAGAGGGTGTGAAAGTGAGATGTGGATGGGGGATGCATAAGTAAGCAGCTGTGGAAGAAATAACTCTGTATGCAGCACCCCTGAACTCTGCACTCTGTGTTTAGCACACCCATGAACTTTACACTCTGTATGCTGTGCACCCCTTTATGTAGCCCCCCCCCCCCCTAAGTCTGCACTCTTTATGTAATACACTCCTGATAATTAGTATTCCTTTAAGACCCTCCCACTGTTAGTGAAATTGACCACACCCACTATTTGATGTGGTTTGAAGGGTATGTGTGTGTGAGGGGTGCATTGGGAGGCCGTGATGATTCCCCACACCTATTTTCTGAGGAAAAAAAAGCCATGCTCATACATAACATTGCTTCACAGGCTTTAAATACACTTTTGTGGGGGTTCAATTTTAGGCCATGTAGTATTTAAAAAGTTATTAAAATTATGTATAATTTGTGCTTTTCTATCATTAGAATTCAAAAGGTGGAGGTGGATAGGTATGTACCCCCCATGGCTCTTTATAAACAGCACCAAATAAAAGCACTGCCAGGCAACCACCAAGCTTGTCCTCTGGTGTCCTCCATTCACAGTCACTGTGCACTCTGTGTCACTGTGTACCCTCTGATCAACTGCGATTAGTCATAGAGATATGGGTTCTGTTGCCAGGTTCCTTGCCCTATACCATCACTCCTGCTGCTCTCTCCCCATCAAGCTGGGCTCTGTCCATGATCTGTTCCTACACTGCAAATGCACTGAATGGTTCAGAAAGCACTGTTTAAGCACTATCAAGATGGCTGCCAATATCTCATGGGATTTTGTATTCAATTTGCATTCAATTCAAAGACACACCAGCCTCTCCAAGATGTCTGCCTGGAGCCCATGACAGGGGAAAACTGTGGGCCTCTATTTTTCAGCCTGAGAAGTGACACAGTGTCTTCTTCAGGGGTTGGCAGACATACTGCAGCATCGACTGCCTACACTTTCCCCTCTTTTAAGAGTTGCAGTCCTCGGCATATCAAATAACCACAACATGATATAAAAACAACTACAGTGATATAAATGTGTGTACAGAATGAAAATAGTGTTTTACAAAACATAGTCAGAATATATGACTGTCATGAGTCCTCTAATGGCCCCTTGCAGGCAGATGGGCTTCATTACCCACTCAAGGAACATCATCGACAGTAGGATCAGATCTGTAGTTCCTGAAGAAGAGGAAGGCTGCACATGCTGAGCCTCCGGACCTGCAGATTGAGTCTCTAGGTACCATTTTAAAGGAGCCTCCAGAATTTAGGGCAAACCTTTTATTTCTGGATCCACAAGAGCCATGGAAGATGGCAGGAGTCAGTGTACAAGGATGCAGTAGATTGTGATGTGTCTGTTTATGCAGCTGAGCCTGTTTATTAGGCACTTCATCATACACATGATGGTCAAAAAAGGCTGTTTTTCAATGTGGCATAGTTGGGGCTCCAATTTGGGCTCCAGCTAATTGTCCAGATTATGTTTAGGGTCATGCTGTAGGACCCCATCCTTAGGACATAATGGCAAAAAGTCAATTACACTCTCTACTGCTAGATTTTGGTGTAGTACCACCACCAACTGTTAGCTCTGTTAGGCAGTGCTAATTGTTTCTGAATCCATTAATCTGGAGTTCATTTTTGACACCCATTCAGGCACATCTAAAAGCAAATTAATCAATAGCCAGCTACTTTGTCTGAACTTTAGGAAGAAAGGTGTATACCTTGACAATTTGTGGACTGTCTGGTTGAAGGCTCAAACCACAACACCTATGTTTTGTCGCCAACAATCTCTTCAGAATCAATGTTCTTGTGCCAGGGTTCTAATCATTCCTAATAACGTCCAGTTGAAATGCTTGCATACTCTATTTCCTGATAGGTGATATGGGTTGGTATGCGATTTATGGATACCACTCTGCTGCCATAGTTCAGAAAACAACTCGTGACTCATAGTTAGGGCGGAACAATTGCCACAGAATAAGTAAGCCAGAGTTATTAACAATAAGTTGGATTTTGGCTGCTTAACAGGAAATTTCATACCTGAGAAATGTTGGGATCATTTTGCAATTCATTCCATTCTGCTAGGGTAAACATAGGGTATGTCAATGGATTATTGTTGGCGTAAATGTCTACCCTATCTCCCAAGAAGTATTTTACAAACAGGTATTTCCAGCCATACTAGCGCCAGCAGTTTCAGCTTGAAGAAGCTACATTTTATGTGGGTTACTCTCAGTCAACCATAAACATTGATTGGAATAGGCAATAACCTAAGTCCTTGGAAACTTCCACTAATATATACAAAGCAGAGTCTGGTGTAGTAGGCTTATGCCAGAAGCGGTGTGCAAGTTAGTCATTCCTTAAGAGCCTCAAAGGTTTGAAGGAGGTAAAGTTATGTGAGTTATACTCAGCCAGCTATAAGCATCAACTGGTGTAAGCAATGATACATTCAGCTCTTTCCTGCTCTTGGGCAAGAACAGCCCTAAGTTCTTGGACACTGCCATCAATATATATGTGAAAGGGTTTGTAGTGGTCAGCATACACCAGAAGTAGTGATAGCCTTAAAGACTTCTGCCTAGCCTGACTGCCAGCTAGACTGAATGGAAGGAGATGTTTAGCTTTCCGAGTGGGTAGGGGTGGTCACACAACAACGGTGTAAGGCAGTGGTTCTCAACCTTCCTAATGCCGAGACCCTTTAATACAGTTCCTCATGTTGTGGTGACCCCCAACCATAAAATTATTTACCCAGTAATTAGAATTCATGAAGTGTTTTACCTCCAATATTACTGCTTTCAGCACAGCAGCTGCTTTCTACACAGTAGCTGCTCTTTACACATCGGAAATATGTGTTTTCTGATGGTCTTAGGGGACCCCTGTGAAAGGGTCAGTCGACCCCCAAAGGGGTCGCGACCCACAGGTTGAGAACCACTGGTGTAAGGGATGGCACAATTTTGGCAAAATCAAAGATGAAACACTGGTAATACACCTTGAGTCCCACAAAGGATTACAGTTCAGTTACTGTTTTTGGAATCAGCAATCCTCTACCACCTGGGTTTTGGTGAAATTAAAAGATGCCCCTCTGGCTTCTATGACAATGTCCAGTACGGTATCCATTTCTGCATCAAATGGTACTTATTGGCCTTCAGCTTGAGTCCATATTTAGTGAACCTTCTGAAAACCAAGATGTTTGAGATAGTCTTCAAAAGTCTTGGACAGATTAGGACAGTTTTAAAGTTAAGGTCCCCATTCCATTGCTATCCACCCAGTCCCACACCAACATCTTCCTTTTTATGTGCTCAAGAGCTGGCTGTCTCTTCATGGTTGTTGCAGCTGGCGAGGCATATTCTGTAGATGAACTTGAAACCTCCTGGGATGCATGATGTGAAAATCTTAGGAGGCTGCAGAGAGCTGGGGGTATGTCATTCATGCCTATGTGAGAATACCAGAAAGATGGAGATAGGAATCTCAAGCAATCAGATAAACAAAAATTAGTATTCCCATTCACTCCACTGCCTCCCACCCCACAATGCTTGGGTGCAGTGCACAGATGTGCATTGGAGGTATGTTGCCGTAGTACATTTATTTATTTCAGGTACTTATATAAACACTGTCAATTTACACAGCACTTTACATATATATATTGTACATTCACATCAGTCCCTAATCCTCAAGGGGTGTACAATCTAAGGTCCCTAACTCACATTCATACATACACATAATAGGGCCAATTTAGACATCATCCAATTAACCTACCAGCATGTCTTTGGAGTGTGGGAGGAAACTGGAGCACCCGGAG
Organism: Staurois parvus; assembly: GCA_951230385.1. NCBI lineage: Eukaryota > Metazoa > Chordata > Amphibia > Anura > Ranidae > Staurois > Staurois parvus. The sequence continues at coordinate 89,078 of CATNWA010015901.1, read as the reverse complement.
GAAACCCACACAGGGACAACATGCAAACTCCATGCAGGAGGCGCCATGGTTGGGAATCTAACCCATGGCCCATTTATTGCAAGGCAGACATGCTAACCACTAAGCCACTGTGCCGCCCTACATTGAGATGATATTGAAAATATATGGCACCACAAATGTACCAACACATGCAAGTGCTTTGCTATGTGGTGTGGTAACGTGCACAATACTCCTCAAGGGGTAAATGTGAATCGGCCCTTAAAGTTTAAATTGAGGTATGTGTGGCAACTTAGAAAGGTCACCCAGGCATATCTGGTCAACCAATAAAAATACTCTCTTAATCTATGTCCACACTTTATAGAATGCAGCACATTAACCATGATATGTTTTTGGGCAATGATTCACCCATGAATGGACCACTCTGAGAAGAAGCAGTAAGTCACAAACAGGCACAGCTCAACCGTGCATGCAGCTTTCATGCCACAATGCTTCAACAGCCACAAAATGATTCTCTGAACTTTCAAAATCAGCTTATTTTTGGTCTCTGTACTGTAACAGATTCCTCCTTTCTCAATACAAAATGACACATAGGGGTTAATTTACTAAAACTGGAGATTGCAAAATCTGGTGCAGCTGTGCATGGTAGCCCATATGCTTTTATCTTCAGCTTGTTCAATTAGGCTTTGACAAGAAAAAGAAAACCTGGAAGCTGATTGGTTTTTATGCAGAGCACCACCATATATTGAACTCTCTAGTTTTAGTAAGTCAAACCCATAAGATTCATGTGCTATGAAATTAATTACCTGTTTTAAACGAAACAATAAAAAAAGTTAATGTGTTCATGTTCTTCCTGTTCATGTGTAGGTAAATACAGTATTTCATCGTAATGTAGATTCCACTAATGTATCCACAAAATTAGTGATGGAGTTTATTATCTTTGGCTTTCCGAGTCTTCAAAGTTTCAGTACTATCCTTTTCTGTGTATTTCTCTTTATCTACCTTTTCACTGTCACTGGAAATTGCACCATATTTCTCCTCATTATTCTGGATCAAAAACTTCACACTCCAATGTATTTCTTTGTCAGCAATCTCTCATTCTTGGACATGAGTTCCACCACAGTGACCATCCCCAAGATGCTTAGCAAATTCTCAATGCACAATGATGTGATCTCTTTTCTGGGCTGCTTCCTTCAGATGTATTTCTTTGTTGTTTGTCAAGCATCTGCGTGTTTTCTCCTGACTGTTATGGCCTATGATCGCTATGTGGCCATTTGTTCTCCCCTCCATTACCATAACATCATGGTCAGACAGCTGTATATTAGCCTAGCTTTGACATCATGGATATTAGGCTTTGCAAGTCCAATTGCAATGATCATACTGGCTATTAGGTTACCTTTTTGTGGTCCAAATATCATTCACCATTACTATTGTGACCACCCACCATTGCTTCAGTTAGCTTGTGCTGACACCTCGCTCAATGTGGTAGTAGGTTCCTCACTTAGTGCCGTTATACTTTTGTTATGCTTCTCCTTAATTGTGATGTCCTATGTTCAGATTATCAGGTCTGTGCTCAACATAGCATCATCCAAAGGACGTAGGAAAACGTTTTCCACCTGTGCCTCTCATTTTGTGGTGGTGAACATGTTCTACTTACCTTTGATTTTCATGTATGTTCGGCCAACTGCTTCTTACTCAGCTGATATAGACTCTCTGGTGGCTATGTTCTACACGGTATTGACACCTATGCTAAACCCCATTGTATATAGCTTACGGAATAAAGATATTAAGGATGCTTTTAGAAAAAAAGTATGTTGTATTGTACCTAATGTGTGTAAATAAATTAAAATCAAAACAATTGAAGTATATGTTTCCTAACTTACCCCTAAGATCTTTACGATCTTGTGTGTTCATATTAAAGTTCTCCATGCCTTTGACACATTTGGCTTAAAGAAAATGGAAAATAAATGATGAGTATAATGTTTACAGAATATATAACTATTCAATTTAAAAATACTTGATTCCCATTTCCGTTTAGAAGAAAAAGGCAACACTATAATATAAACACTGCCGCTGATTGATTGGGTTCTTCTGCTCCTGGAGACAATGATACGCTTGAGTAGTGCCTGAGCTCAGCAACACACCTTTGGACTGTTATCAGTTTTATTGGACAAGCCTGCCTGGCAGACACAGTTTATACAATTTCAAAGAATAGTCACTATAGCAATAGTAACCAGAATGCTAAACCAAAACACAGCAGAGAGTACTACTGGTTGGTCTGATGCTTTTAAGGGTTAAAGCACAGAGATATGCAATATTCAAGCAGAATCTTACATTTGGTGAGATAATTCTAAACAGTAATAAAGAGAAGACTAAACAGTGTTTAGTCCCTCCCTATTCCACTGGCCAGTTGATTCTACATATAGTTGGCTGGCATTGGGACCCTGAATCCACATGTTGAGTGCTCAACTAAAGTTCAAAAGGTTTGGAGGCCACAAGACCACTCATCACTCCTGATGATAGGCGTGCCCTCCAGAGATTTTGCAAGAGGTATGGGGATCCCCCTTCTCAAGCCGATGATGAATTGGGTCATGTTCCTCTCTCCCTCTGCAGTCCTCAACACTGGAACAGCAGTTGCTATTGTTTAATTTGGAAGCGTTGTTCTTCCGCACAGGAAGCTCAGATTCTCATCCATGGCTTGCTGGGCTTGCTGGGCTTGCTGGCAGATGTAGTCATTCTCCCCATGCAGTTGACTGTAACTTATAGTATATCAGTCAGTCCTCATGTGGACACATAGCACAACATATACAGACAGATCTGATTGTCCAAGTTCAATGTCTTCAACATTGCCGTACAGGCCCTGTATAAATGATAACCTTTACAGACATGGCAAGAATTAAAGTTACATGACAATAACCAATGTGTTTGAATAGGAGGGATAAAAACAACAAAACCACATCAATGCTCAAATTGCCATGGAGTAGGTTGACTCCTTACAACATGATAACTTTTAGTGTCATATGGAATTGTTTTACTGTACAGAGTGACCCCAACATAAGAGATGTACATAGCCTATTGCTTGGAAGCTTTAGAAGTGAATAGGAATACCATCAATGAAAGTTATTATACTGGTATTATACCGTATACATGACTCTTTTATTTTTATTTTTTTTATTTTATATTTATTTTTATTTTTTCTATGTGCTGTATTAGGTGAAGGAATAAGTATACCTGCTCAATTTTGACATATGAATAAGATATAGGGCAAGGGGCAGTTGTGGTTTTAGGGTTGTAGGGTTGTAGGGTTTACACACCAAAAGAAGGAAAAATATTTATATTTGGACAATACCTTCCTCCTCATCCCTGCTGGGCACTATTGTCCCCCCATCTCCCAGTGGGTACTATTGTTTCCTTTGCTAAGCCCCATTGTTTCCCCCACCCTTCACTGGGTGCTATTGTTCCCCTCCACCCCCCAATTGCACACTTCCCCCTCCACTGGTCACTATTGTTTCCCTTACACCACCACTGGGCACTATTGTTCCCCCACCTCCCACTGGGCACTATTGTTCACCTCACTAAGCACTAGTGCTCTCCCCAACCCTCTGCTATGAAAGGTTACTTCAAATGTACAGGAGTGGTATCCAGAAGATTAATTAACAATCTTCTTAAACATTTTAGTATTACAGTAATGTGAATTGGAGGACAAAGGTTTAATGCATATGACCTGCTAAGCAGGGATTCAATCGATGCTGTGTGTAAAAAAAACTCAAGTCTGCAAGTCTCTCATGCCCCCAAGTTTTTATCCAGAAGAAGGCAAAAATCCCAAGGCAACTGCTGTTAAATTTGTGTAGCACTTACCCTTGAATGGGCCCCTGTTTTATTGGGTCGCTTATTCCCAGCGATCACAACTCTCCAAACAGCACCATGCCCTCTGACACCCCAGGGCTAAAGGGTGGAAATTTATTGCAACACTGCACAAACATGTCAGCAATTAAAGAATGGAAAATAGTAATAAACACCTCATCAACAATGTGAAAAGGCTACAAAATAATATACACCCAGAAGTAAACAAATAGACCAGTGACAAGATCCTTATCCCTATTCTATAAGAGGTCCTGTCTAAGGGTAAATGCTAGGACGATGGTCCAGCAATCATTAGAAAAATGTATACTACTTGCTAGCAAATTGAGGCCCAAATCCTGCTTTGGAGCACTCAAAATTAAGTCACTCCAAACCCAAGTGTAAGTGTCTGGTGCCTCCACCATAAACAAAACTGTTCCTTTAAGTAGGGTGTGGTGGGGTATGGCCATCAATCTCTCACCAACTCCTGGGGTGATGACCTGTCTCCTCCCACTCCCCATGCGGGGGTTAATGATGTCAGCTGCAGTGAGTCCTCTCTACGATTAAAGTCATAATTGCTCCCAGCAAGCTCTGTCCTTCCCAGAATCCACAGGAGCTCAGTTTCCTCTTTTTCTGTTTCCCCCGAGTGAGGGGAAGGGTTTTCCTCCCGCTCTTTCTGCATGCAATCCTGAAAATGGTCAGTGCTCTGCTGCCCTCTTTTCTCCTCTTCTCACTGGCAGCCCAGGAAAGGGAGAATAGCTGCAATGCTGGTTATGTGTGAATTGCGGCATTATGTTTGACACTGCAGTGACAACCTGGTCTTATGCAGCTGTAGTCCAGGGAGTGCCTTGGACTGGGGCTACACACTCCCCCCATCAAAAGTCTTTGGTCCCCAAAAAAGCACCAGGGAAACCATTAAATACACAAATGGGAGCTTGATATACAATTAAACATAGCCAAGGAAACCATTAAATACACAAATGGGAGCTTGATATACAATTAAACATAGCCAAGGAAACCATTAAATACACAAATGGGAGCTCAATATACAGTATAAGTAAACAATGCTCTAACATTCTATTAACAGGTCTATTGGAAAATGAATGTATCTGCCAATTTTCTATCAGACATTTCAGCCAATGCAACCTCTCTCAAGGTGTCAGGAAATGGGCCAGAGTTGTTATCCATCAAAGCCATAGTGAAAAATACTTGCTATTATTGGGACTGTCAGACTGTGGACACAATCTCATCTAGACTTTGCCCTAGAGAGTCATAGGTAATTTATTTTGGTGGATGTATTGATCTTTTGGCTCTTTCTTCCTTTGGCTCAGATGATCCTTCTCTTGAGGACTCTTCATCAGGTTCAGAGGGTAGCTGAGGGGCTTCAGTTTCTTCTTCAACTGGCAAAACAGAAAGCACCTCCTGTCTTTCTGTTTCATGGGTCTGAAGTTCAAATTCAGGGGCTTTGGACCTAAAGGTCCACAGATTAGTCTCAGTAGCTGAGGTATATGGAGTGGCATCTGGATGGCCACAACCAATCCATGCAGATGTCTCCTTTTTCACTGCCTTCCTCCTCCTCCATGACTGGTGGTAAAGATTATGATTGTGTTACTGGTCTCTGCCTTAAAGAGGACACTTGGATGAATAAGCCTGTGGAGGCATTCAAACAGCTTATCTCAGAGGTGGAAGATGATTATGGGGACTGACCTTCAGTGGTATTCTCTGGCAGAAACAATTACCACTTGTCTTCAGGATTGTCCGAGGGGTGTTTGCTTTGTGTAGATTAAGGCTCTTTGCAAAAAAACAAGGAAGTATAAAAACCTCTGTAGTGTATATGAATTTGCTTTACTAAACAAAAATGCTATACTCACAAAATATGCATACAGTATACACATGCTTTCTATCCTTCCTAACAAATGCACATGGACTATATATGAAAAATGGATACATTAAAAGTTACTTGGGTTATAGTGACTATAGTGAAGTTTCTTTCTCTCAGTTGTCCTAGTGTTATCCCCAGGTCTCCTTCCAGACTGCTTGCTTCTCTGAAGTTCTTGAGAACTACTTCCTTTGTGTCCAGCACATGGCTGTATTCAAGTCCTCTTTTCCCTCCCCCTATTTCCTGCCAATATCTCTTCCTGTAACATGAACTCAGTGAACCAGTCCAAGACGTTCATTAGCATATGATTAGGGGAAGCCTAGCTTCTAAAAACAATACATGGTCTTAACATTTAATTTCCATATATTTATGTTAAAAAAAACCATTAAAACAGCCATAGCAACACAATGGGCCTCTTTAGTAGACTGCCCCCATCATGCAACTGTAGTTGACTCTACTCTGTGGACTTTGTAGACCAGACATACTTTTTTGGAGAGCTCACTAGCAAGAGCACTGAACATCCACTCCCCAGGGCTTCCATTGAAATAGTAGGCAGGTCTTTACCGCTTACTTCAGTAAAGTGACAGTAGAGCTTGAGAACTCCTGCAGCAGAGACTCCAATGGCTTTGGCTCTGTTAGCTCACTTGATGTGATGCTCAACACCTTGACATAAGGTTTGGACCCTTCCAACACTGGGTCTACTCTTTAGGGGGAGTCTTAGGGTCATTGGGTCTCCTTGACAGGTTGTCGGCATCTCTGTTTATGACTACTGGACAATACTTCAGGTTGAAGCAGAAACTAGATAGGGCAGCCAACTATTGATGTGTCTTGGTGTCCAACTGGACTGTGGTGAGTATGCTCGTAGGAAGATTATTATCTATCTTGACCTCAAAGTTCACACCATACAGATAATCTATTAACTTGTCCACCACAACCCACTTCAAGCTAAGGAATTGAAGCTGGTGTATGGGATAGTTATTTTTAGGGGATCACATGCAGAACAGGTTGTAGGTGTCTGTTGTAGTCCTGGTACAACACACCACCTAGCCCATCATGGCATCAACATGCAACTCATAGGGTTGATTGGATCAGCGTAGGCCAAAATTCTGCAGGTAAAACTTATTTTTAGCTGATGAAAGGCCTGTTCACACTAATCATTTTTACTTCCCATTCCATTCATCCATTCCATCATTCAATCCCAGAAATGATCTTATTTAGTCATGGTGCTTGGTCTTGGCCAGCGAAAAGCAACATTTTTGCTACAATAGAGTTCAATAGAGAAGCTGCTGAAATGCAAGGTAACGTGTTTTTTTCCGCGTTTTGCATTTTGAATTTTTATTAGTCCAGCAACAAAAAAAATTCCACTTTAAAAAAAAAAAAAAGAGCTGAACAAAACACAAAATACGGTAAAAACGCGTAAACAATTAATCAAAAATGCGTCAAAATCGTGTGTAGGAAAACGCAAAACAAACTTCAAAAAGCACTGGAGAAAGCATCAAACGCAAAATGCATATACTGTATGTGAATGGAGCCTAAAGGAATTGCACATTATATCTCTTCTAGACATTTTGCAAGTACTCAGATCACCTTCCTGTCTCCCACCATCCACTCCATCAGCTCCCAACAGACCTTGTAAAATTCATAGAATCCCAGAGGTCAGATAACGGCAGTCTTCTATTGATCTTCTGGGTGCATGGTGATCTGTTAATATCCACTCCTTAGGCCCAACACACTAAACCACTTCACCCCCAACAGGCAATGTAGAGCATCCTCTATCCATATTGTGTTGTAATGATCAGGAATTGTTTTCCATTTGAGGATGCGGTAGTCAATGCACATCCTCAGGGAATCAATCTTTTTCCAAACCTGTACTATGGGAGAAGCATAAGGATTCCAGGAGGGAACGGTAAAGTGCAAAATTTGGTGCAGCTCTGTATAGAAACCAATCAGGCTCCAAGTTTTATTGTCAAAACTTAATTGAACAAGCTGAAGTTAAAGGCTGATTGGCTTCTGAGACTCTGAGTGCTCTAGTTTTACTAAATCTCCCCCATGACTCTCACAAAAATTCCTGCCCTCTTCAACTCTGCCAACTTTTCTTGGAGATATTCCAAATTGCCCAGAGGAATCCGTTGAGATTTTTCCCCAAAGGGCTTGTCTTCCTAAAGGTGAATTCAGTGCTGGGCACTCTTCACACATTCCATGTTGAAATCATTCTTGGAGAATATCTCCCACGATCTCAAGTGTTGAGATTTGGCCCTGTCTATCCAGTCAGGCGTGATCCAGGTATTCGTTGGGTAAAACATCTCTACTGGAATTTCCTCCTCTGCTCCCCTGCTAAATCACGTGATGAGACTAGGGTTGTTGGATTCACCTGCCCTATCAGCACTTGGGCCATTATCTTTACTGGAGAGTCAGTAACATTGCAAACACTGTTGGGAATTGTTTCATTATTTTAAAACCCTAGTTTAAATTACTTTAGGGATCAGTTCTACTCCAATGTTCTTTCCTTGTGCTTCAAGGACAACAAAAGGCCCTGGCTGGTCCCATCTCCATTTGACTGAAGCGTGTAGAATTGCTACTTCTCCTGGCTGCAGTATCTTCTTGCCCTTGTCCATTCTCCACAATGTTCCCACTCCTTCAGCTGGGGCTTTCTGTTCTTAAACCAGGTACTGATACAACTTCAGTAGCATGGGGTGTATACCTTCCTTTGTTGGGTCACTCTCTGAGATGACAGGAGTGAATAATCTTCTGACAAGATCAGCATTCATCCCCACTATTGGGGACATCCTGGTGGCTCCAAGGGGACAAGGACACACAATGAATAAGGTGTCAGATGTCTCTTACTGTCTGTGACAAATCCAATGGGAACAGGGGCTTTTTGAGGGGAATAGGGGTTAGCCTTCTACCCACTGATTATGGCCCACGAATCTCATGGAAAGAACAGATCATTCTCTAATGATGAACATCAATGTGATGAATGCTGAGAGTGAGGCTTGGACTAATTCTCTGAATAAAGACAATAAAGCTATACAAAATAACACCCCCATGAGGGACTTTCATGCAGCAACCACAATACATATACATGTATAATGACAATAAAGACAATAAAGCTTCCCTTCTGAAGTGGATGGAAAAGTGTAATATTAATCTTGTACAGGTTAATGGTCAGAGAAAATATGATGGCCCTCCTACCTTTTACCTGGACTGGCACAATGCTGTTGTGGATCTTACTTGAGGAAGCTAGAGCTGCATATTCAGTGTATTGTACTCTTCTCACTTGCCAATGCCTTTGTCGACACAGCAACTGTGTTTTAGGAGGTTGGTGTGCATCCTTCCCTCTGGGTAAAATATGCAAGGTCAAAAGAACCTTGTTGAGTTGAATAGTCTCTCAGAAACAGAAGGGGGTCCTATTGAAGGCTTTAGACCTCCACTGTCATTTCTTAATTTCTTTAGAATTGGAGCTGGCTATTGTAGGTGGGCAGCCGGTTGCCTTCTGGTGCTGGCTTTTGGCCTTTTGCGGGCTTGTACAGTTGCATTGGTAGTGTCTCATTCCTCCAGAGTTAAAGCAAATCACTCAACTCACTGACTTTTCAGCAGTAACAGCTGCAAGTACTAATCAGACCTTGAAACACTCTTTCAAAGAGATGTGGTAATTTTGGCGGGCAGTAGAACCATCATTTCCATCTCTCTTCAGGGTTGCCATTTCCAGATTGTCTTCTACTGACCCAACTCCAGCCAACCATCTCATCCTCTTCCAGCCATGACTGTCCTGGCCTTAAACAGCTTCCTCTTCTCTCATTACAATAAAGAGTTCAGGATGCCTTATCAACGTTTGTTTTTCTGAAGTCTTCAGCTGGATCCAGACTGGGTTGGAGTATAGGACTCCACTCTGGATCTTTTTCATTTAGGTTTGATTTATACCCTGCAGTATCTATTCCTTTTTAAAGGAAGGTCCTGTCTAAGGGACTATACTAGGACAATGCTGCAGCAGTCTTTAGCAAACCCTCCACTGCTGGCCAGTGCATTGGGGCCCAAATTTGGTGTTGAAGTGCTAAACGTTAAGTCCCTCTGAACCTGGCTGTAGGTGGCTAAGCAGTGGCCCCAGTAAGCAGTACTGTTTCTTTAAGCAGGGTCTGGTAGGGTATAGCCACCAGTCTTTCACTAACTCCTACTGTGAAAAACTGTCTTCTCCCACTCCCTGTCCAGTCAGTGATGACATTTGCAGTGACAGCAGGTTGTGATACCAAGCTGACAGTGGTGTTCCCACAAACCAAGAAATGCCCACTGCTCAGCCTCTTTGTGTCCCAGATACTGTGGGAAATTACCCAACAGCAGCCTGCTAAACTGTGTGTTTGTTCTACCATGTCCATCATGTTTCTGTTGGTTATGTGTTAGAGAAGACACTAGAAGCTTGTGATGAGGCAGAATTTGGTTTACTTGTGTGGCTTAAGTTGCAAACATACAAAACATTTCAGCAAACTGTAACAGCAGACATCTTGGCTATAAAGAGAGAGAGAGAGAAGAAAAAAAAGAGAACCAACAAGTTTTACAGATATGCACAACTGGTAACCTTAGTGTACAGTGCCATCTACTGGTCAAGTGATATTAACACACAATACTGTATATAGTACATGCTGTTACATCCCCAACAGTTTCTCTCCCCACGGAGCTCTAGTAATGCTGAGATATGTAATCCTAAAGCCGTCTGTAATACAGGCACGTTGCCCCTGAGGACTACATTCCCCACAAGTCATGGTTGCACCGAGCAAGCTCTGTCCTTTCCAAAATCCAAAGCAGTTTAGTTTCCTAGTCTGTTTTCCCTGGGTGGTGGCTGTCTCTGTGACTGCATACAGTCCTACAAAAGGCCAGTGCTCTGTTTCTCTCTGCCCTCTCTTCCTCTTCCTCTACTCATTGGAAGCCCAGGAGAGGAAGAACAGATGCAGCACTGACTATGTGTGAATTGCTGCAGTATGTGTGACACTATAGTGACAGTCTGACCAGTAGAGCTGTAGTTCACAAAGTACCTTGGACTGGGACTATTTTTGCTATACAGGCTAAGCATTGTTTGAGGCCACAAGGGCAGTTGGATGAATTCTCTGGATCAATAAATTTCAGTTAGAGGTACACTATAATATTTTCAGCAATATACATATTGTCCCAGGAGATGTTCTGCAGCTGTTTACTTGATGTTATGTGCAATTATTACAAACTCTTAATTAGTAAAGTATTTTATTATTTACAAACAGTTTTAATAGTTCTCTGAGGATTAAAAAAAAAATATCAAAAGTATCTCACTGATTTAATGAGGTTCAACATATAAGCACACAAGGCTTGTAAGCCAAGTGCTCTTCTAACTGCTCATGAGCAACCAAAACATTTAATTACGGTTTGCCTATTTGTTACTTCTCATGTTTTATTTGTGATTTTCTGCTATACTTTGGCTATGGGAGCTATCCTAGAAAATGTAAGTAGATGACTGCTCTGGGCCTTCTGCTCTGTTTTAGGAAATATATAGCCCTGTGACACAATGGGTTTTATGAAATGTCTTTTCATATTTTAGTTGTATGTCTATGTTCAATAAACTTATACACATCAGTCCTAAATCAATACTTACAGATTTTCTGTAGATTTAGACAAAATTGCAGCAGTGACACTGACCCATCCTACATTCTATCCTTCCAGTCACTATATGGAGACCTCTTCCTGCAAGCAGTTTAATTTTTACTTTATTCTAAACAGCCTGTACAGGTTGACTCAATGGCTCTGGCTCTGACTCTCTAAAGTTCAGGTAGATAAAGGTAAGGGTCTGTGCCAGCATGTCCATTAGCTGTCATAAAGCATGTCAACACAGACTCTGTCCCATGTCCTGGTCCCTGCAGAGATGCCAACCCCAACCAGAGATTTCTATAATGCTGTGCCAGCCTGAACAAAAGCCATGGAGGGAACACTATGCTGAATGCAAGTAGGGGATCACATTTACTTTGCTGTTCATTATCTGCTCCACACCATCCAACTCCATACACTGTGCTGTACATTATCTGCTCCACACCATCCAACTCTGCACACTGTGCTGTACATTATCTGCTCCACATCATCCAGCTCTACACACTGTGCTGTGCATTATCTGTTCCACATCACCCAACTCTGCACACTGTGTCTGCTCCACACACATCCAACTCTGTCTGTGCTGTTCACACTCCACACCATCCAACTCTGCACACTGTGCTGTTCACTGTCTGCTCCACACCATCAAACTCTGCACTGTGCTGTACATTATCTGCTCCACACCATTCAACTCTACACACTGTGCTGTACATTATCTGTTCCACACTGTCCAACTCCATACACTGTGCTGTTCACTGTCTGCTCCATACCATCCAACTCCTTACACTGTGCTGTTCATTATCTGCTCCACACCATCCAACTCTGCACACTGTGCTGTACATTATCTGTTCCACGCCATCCAACTCTGCACTGTGCTGTACATTATCTGTTCCACGCCATCCAACTCTATCCACTTTGTTGTACATTATTATTTGCTCAACAACATCCAACTCTAAACACTGTGTCCTTCATACTTTGCCCCACTCCAGTCCACTGTGTATACTGTGCTATACATTAACTACCCCACTTTACTGTATAATCTCTGCTGATGCCATCAGACTTTATACCCTGTGCTGAACATTCTATGTTCCATACCTTAATGGCACCTTATATATAAGTGTAATATGAAACCTGGTGAGAAAGATGGACCTCCTTTAAACCTGTGCACTGCAACGACCGACATGGGAGGCCCTAGAGTGTACAGAGTGGAATGGATCAGGACTGTTGCTGCTGGCTGCCTAAGTAGGCAAGTACATTCTTCCCCCTACACTATTTAATTCTGTTAACTGTGGTGTACGTTCTCAGCTTCACACTCTCCCACACTGTTCGTTGAATTGCACATTCTGCTTTACATCATCTGGTGTACTTTGTCTATTGTGATGTGTTGGCAGGGGCGGACTGACAACTCATGGGGCCCCGGGCAATAGGGGATCATGGGGCCCCTGTGTCCTTGCCCAAACTCAAAAAAGCCTATGAAAAAGGCACCAGGGTCATCTCATAGGGCCCCCTACTGACCCTGGGCCCTTGGGCAGTGCCCGAGTTTCCAAATGTTCAGTCCACCCCTGTGTGTTGGTCCTCTATAAACTTCATTGTCAGTCTCTTGTTTCTCATCAAAGATGTGCTGTACCATGTTTATGGTCTCTAACAGTATCTTGTGATAGGCATTGAAAAATACAGTCATGTCTCTGCTAACATATTCCTATTTTCAGTGATACACTCTATATGTATAGTGTGTCGGTGTAAGGCCTACTGTTCTGAACTGCACATTTTATTACAGCATTTCACTGCACATTTCTCAAATTAGTTTCCACAATTATACCTTTCCATGAGAGAGATTAAATGTCTTCACCTAGCAAAAACTCCTCCAGACTTTCTACCGGGGGGCAGTTGGAGTTAGCCTCTAACAAGGAGCAATCAAGCAACACCATGTTGGGTATTTTCTACAGACTTTTCTAGGCATTGTGCAGGGGGTGTCCAATTCAACTGATGACCTTAACACACAGGCCATGGTGTTCCGTAGTCTGAAGCCATGGGCTTTCCAGATTTCTTCATTTGTTGGAGATGGGACAAATCAGTCAATTTTTCCTTTACAGGGTCATTGGCCTGAGGTATAAAGGTCCTGCAGGTATGGTCTGTGGCACTACAGACCACATTAAAGGTATTTGGCTACATGCAAATCATATGGAGTCATCATAGGTTGGATATTTGTTTTACTGGTGTGATCAGCCACTGGAGAATGGCAATGGTAATTTCCAGTGCAAAGTCCCCAGTGTCGACAGTGATACACTTCTCTTCTCACAACTTGACATCTACAATTTGTAGATGAATGTACTCAGACACAGCTCCCCGTCCTATGAGAATGTTAATCTATATTGCACCTATTCTCCAGCTTCTCTTTCTGCAGAAAATTGGTAAACATCCCTGCCATTTTTTTGACAACTAACGTCAACTTAAAATTTGGGATTTTCCCCGCTTTCAGTCAGTCATGACAATGGTTACCAGGACCAATAGAGAAGGGGTAAGCCTACTTAACTGGGACATATACAGCAAAATACACCTGGAAAGATCCTAACCCCTCACCATTTTATACAAAACTTAAGATACACTTTTATAACAGGTGTGTTATCTTATGATCATTTATTTATTATTGTCTGGTTGGACTTAGCTTCAAAGGCAAATAAAGGCTCCTAAATGACAGTCCAAACGAGTCCTAATTCTAGGCACTACATGATGCACAAGCCTCGTAAATCCAAAAACTTATTGTGCCATCCCTGACTAAGCTAAATCCTCCTTCATTTGTGCCTCACATGCTTCCCCACTGTTAGGGACATGAGACAAGCTCCTACTCCAGCCGTTCCCTCTGCCTCTTTCATTTCACAGATAAAGCCACTTCTTCTGCCACTGTTTTTGAAGCCACTGCACAGCTGCTTCCTCCTCCAGCCTGAGTTTCACCAATCACTGGACAATATTCCATGCACTAATAGTATCCCCCTACGCTTTCAATGGCCAACAGTAGCAGGTGTCCTTTTTGCTGGTCAGTGGTTTGAAGTTGTTTGTTCTTTTGCCTTCCCCTATGTTTGGCTGCACCACTTCAGTTCTTTGTTTGAGCAGTACCTACCTGGGGCTCTAGGCGAGTGATGGGTTTTTGCTACCTGGCTCATGTACCCTCATCTTTCCCTTGTTGTCCCTAACACAAGAGCAAATGGGGCACTGAATTCGGATTCTCTCAAGGTCACTGAAATTGTCACTGGGCTCTGGTTTGGCAACACTCCACAAAACGAAAACTCCCTTTAGGTATAAAGAGAGAACCCGATGTTGTGAAACCACCTAAATATAATCCAATGACAGCATCCAACAAATGTCCAAGAGTCCAAGGTTTTTAGTGATCAAATTGATTCTCAACAGAAAACAGTCACGACTTTGTTAAATTCACTAACACTGGCCTAGCTTGCCCTCCTACAACTGTCCTGAGCAGTAAATCACAGTGCATATCTATTTGGTATCTGCTTGCCTATGTCAATTTAGGTCAAAACTCCTAAGCCTTGATGAAGGGGAAGTGTGTTTGGCCTCCAAAATGTTTCTGCTATGAATCGATTTTATCATTAAAAACCTTGAACTCTGGATGTTTGTGTGGTTCACTCACTGGATTATATAGATAAAAAGGGGTAAAACGAGCGCTGGATGGTGTTGGAACAAAATATAAAAGCAGCTGGCATGAAAGGCAAACCTCAAAAATGCCTCATGGGGTAACAGTCACAAAAGGAAAACATGCAGCGCTAGGATATTGAGGTATATCTCACAATGCAACACAGCTAACATATAAGTGATGGTGTATACAACCAATACTACAACATTCTCATGGTCAAAAAGGTGTACATGGTGACATTGGTGTCAAAGTCAATATATCAGTGGAGTGACATAAGGAAATCTGTGACATCTGTGGTAGGAAGTGTGGCTGTAGAGTGCACTAACCAGATAGCGCAAAAAGTAGCGCATTGGAGTAAAATGACCTACTCCTGGTCACTGGATCAGGAACCCTGCCAGAGTGGTGGTCGTCTCTGCTGCAGTCACCAGAATCATCTGCGTCCTCTCCAATTATGGCATCACCAGACATCAAGTGGGATAAACGCTCATCCGATATGTTGTGGAATCCTTTATAATGGCAACCTCCAGGGGGTGTGGTGCACGCTTATAGAACAGGAGAAACTGATTAAAAGGTCAGTTAATGGTCCTGCAACAATATATCAAGTTCTCTTAGAACTTTGGGATGCATACCATTAGGACCTATACTCCTGACCCCTGTACATTACCCACTCCTGACCCATGCAATCTGTATATGAAACACTCCGGACTATATACGCTAATCACTCTTGACTCTTGCACATTGTATGGTACATACTACTGAAACCTGCACTATGTCCATTACATACTCTAGACTCTTTGCACTCTGCATGTTGTATACTGTTGTCCCCCATTCTCGGAACAAGTATTAAACTCCTCCGAATGTTGGCACAATTTTGCCACAGTGCACGCCACCTCCTGCTTTTCTGCTGGCTGTATGAATGGAAGGGGTGGTCGAGCTCAGGCCCTGGTTCTTCAGGTATGCTGTATGGGGACCATGATTTCTAATGGCAGCCATCCCCAGGTTGAGATTTTTACTAAATGTTTCAGAAAAAAACCCATTCAGTGTCTCCATTACAAAACCTGCTCCTGTTTGTAAGTGAAGTTTGAAAATTCCAGTTAGTGTCGGGTAAGCTGATGTAATCCATAAGTAAAGCCTGTTGCTTCTTTGCCATTTGAGTTATCCTACCAATCAACAGGTTATAATAATCTTTAGACTCTTGTGGGGATCTGTATACTACACCAATTCTAAGAGAAAATCTCTCTCTGGTTTGCAGGTAGACTCAAGCAGCTTATAGCTTATGCAACTTTCTTTCCTTTCCACCACGAGCTGCAAGAAAGAGAATTGTGTTGATGTGGGAATCTCTCCCACAGCACTATTGTGTTCTGCAGTTGGAGAGCCTTCCTGGCAAGCAGAATACAATGATTACTACTAGTGGCTACAGCTGCATGTAGTAATCGCATGTAAAAATCCAACAAACTGGTTGTACCCAGGTGGATCGACTTGGGTATACCCAGGTTGTCCAAAGATGGTTTGAATCTTGGCCAGTCCATGCTGAAACAGTCGAGATTCAATCCATCTATGGTCAGCTTTAGAAGGTTTCTAGTTCATTTGTTTTTTTTTTTTAATTAACATTAGCCGTGTGCTATTTTTTATATAAATGACAACTCCACCTCCCCTTTTCCCTACTGTGTTTTTCTCATATAGTGCATACCCTAGTATAGATATTTCCCATTCATTTGAATCCCTGAATCAAGTCTCTGCAGAGACAACAAAATCCTAGTTATATCTATACATGAACTTGTTGCCTAGACTACTAGCAATAGTGCGCACTACCACTTCTACACATCTATCTAATGTTTGATTTTTGGTACTAGAATCTTTATTACATTAACTACCCCACCATCAGCAATACAAATCCTCATGTTTTTTTACCTGTTTTTTACCTGTTGGGAACAGAATTGCTCCTCATCAATTAAATCACTACTCCTACTTTTCAGTTTAAATGCGTTTCCAAAAAACTCCTGAATTTCATACTAAGCACAACGTAGTTCATTGTCCTTGTGTGAGGGATTCAGACCATCTCTTTGTGTACATCTCAATATCAGACTACCTGATAACATCATGATTAACATAACCAAAACCTTTGGCTTTATACCATGTATTTAACCAAACATTGAACTCAGCATTACAAAGGACTTTCCCTTTTTGTGCATTACAGACAGGTAAGACCTATGAAAATTAAGATCTATGAGCTCTGCAGCTCTGCATGCACATTCATTTGAATGGGCTGCCAACTAATTTCCTGCACTTTAAAATCAATTTTTGGTCTCATAATTCAATATAAAGTCCATGTTATAAGAAATGACTTTAACTATTTTGAACAAAACAGAATAAAATGTTCTATCAAACATATTATGATCCTTCCAGCCCCAGGTCCATTAACTGACAAACTCATGTAGACTTCACCTCCGCAAAATCTCCAAAATACGTCTGTTCCTAACCCCGGACACACTAAGCAACTCATTCACTCCCTCATTATATCACGCCTTGACTACTGTAAACTCCCTTCTCATTGGCTTACCCCACCGCAGGCTATCCCCGCTTCAGTCTATCTTGAACGCTGCGGCCAGACTCATCCACCTTACTAATCGCTCCGTATCTGCCATCCCTCTCTGCCAATCCCTCCACTGGCTCCTGATTGCCCAACGGATAAAATTCAAACTGCTAACATTGACTTATAAAGCTGTTCATAATACTGCCCCAAACTATATCACTGATCTGGTATCCAAATACCACCCAAACGTACTCTCCACTCCTCACAAGACCTCCTACTCTCTAGTTCCCTGGTCTCCTCCTCCCATACTCGTTTCCAGGACTTCACCAGAGCTTCTCCCATCCTCTGGAACTCCCTACCCCATTCCATCAGACTATTACCTATTCTACTTGCCTTTAGGCACACTCTGAAAACCTACAGTATCTCTACAGGGAAGCCTACCCCGCCCTCAGCTAATTACTGAACTCCTCCACTCTTCCTACCACTCCATTCCCCACAGCTATCCCCTCCCTCCTAGATTGTAAGCTCCAAGGAGCAGGCCCTCGAACCCCTCGTGTATTGAATCGTGTTGTTACTGTACTGTCTCGTGTACTGTCTCCCATTATAATGAACAGTGCTGAGCAAACTGTTGGCGCTATATAACTCCTGTATAATAATAATAATCCCATTCATGTGTAGGTGAATACAGAAGTTCCTCATGATGTGGATTCCACCAATCTCTCAAGGAAATTGGTGACAGAGTTTATCATCTATGGCTTTCCGAGTCTTCAAAGTTTCAGCACTCTTCTTTTTTGTGTTTTTTTCTTTATCTCTCCTTTTTGCTGTCACCGGAAATGCCATTATATTTCTACTCATTATTCTGGACCGCAAACTTCACACACCAATGTATTTTTTTTGTCAGCAACCTTTCGTTCTTGGACATAAGTTCCACCACTGTGACTGTCCCCAAGATGCTGGCCAAATTCTCCATGCACAATGATGTCATCTCTTATGTGGGGTGTTTCCTCCAGCTGTATTTCTTTATTGGTTGTCAAGGGGTTGAGTGTTTTCTCCTGACTGCCATGGCCTATGATCGCTATGTAGCCATCTGTTCTCCCCTCCATTACCATAACATCATGGTCAAACAGCTGTATATCATCCTAGCTATGATGTCTTGGATAATAGGCTTAGCATGCCCAATTGCAACAGCCATACTGGCTTTTAGGTTGCCCTTTTGTGGCTCAAACATCATTCACCATTATTACTGTGATCACCCACCAATAATTCAATTAGCTTGTGCTGAAACCTCACTCAATGTGGTAATAGGTTCTTCTCTTAGTGCCATTGTACTTGTGTTCTGCTTCTCTCTAATCGTGACGTCCTATGTTCATATCATCAGTTCTGTGCTCAAGATAGCATCATTCAAAGGGCGTAAGAAAATGTTTTCTACCTGTGCATCACATTTTGTGGTGGTGAACATGTACTTCCTGCCTTTGATCTTCATGTATGTTCGGCCAACTGCTTCTTACTCAGCTGATATCGACTCTCTGGTGGCTATGTGCTACACAGTATTAACACCTATGCTAAACCCAGTTGTGTATAGCTTACGGAATAAAGATATTAAGAGTGCTTTTGGAAAACAAATATGTTGTAACTAAATGTACATAAATAAATTCAAGCCCACACAATGGAGGTACATATTCCATCCCTAACCTATTTATAATCTCGTTGGCACATTGTGCATGTTATATAGACGTTTTACCTATTCAATTTATATAAACACAATTTGGCATTCAAAATTTGATGCTAAACCATATGTCCCTTAAAGTAAAATTCCAGGTTTCATGTCAATTTAAATTGTTTATTTTGTACAAGCTTTCCCAAACAAACTATTTCCATTATGCAAAAAATGATAAGGTAAGTGAGCGCATAGCATACAGGGCAATCCTCAACACCTCTGAACTAAACAAACAAATCAAAAAGGTATGCAGCGCTAAATAAATGTCATTTAGGAACTCTAATAGCAATATCTCTGCTTGATAGCTTGATAACGAGCTTGTCTGCTCGAAACACGTTAGGGGATTCACCCAGCTGACGCCACTAACCACCAGGGAGCCATTAACCACCAGGAATGTTGCAAGCTAACCTGGCTGATGCAGGCTCAAAATGTGAGTTTTTTACCTTTCTTTGGAATCATATAATAAAGACGTTCTTCACTATCAATATCATTTTGCCTTGTGGCTTGTTATTTTGCGAGCCATGAAAGGTGGACCATCGTAGGAGAAGTACCTACCAGGAGGCTGGACGTCGTTGGACCTACCGGTGAGCCAGATGTGACCACTGAGTGAGTGCTGACATCCCCTACCTTAGTGACCGGATGCTGCCCGCAGTAGGAACCAGGCCTCCTTTTCCGTTGATGGTACACCTGATGACATACATACAATGCTCAGTTTGTATGTTCTTGTGGTAAGCGCATAAGTTTATAGGAATCTTCAGGATTTTACGCTGAATTGAACATTTGAAGTTTTTATTTTACAAGCTTACATGGTTTTATCCACTACACATGGAACTTGGACAGGCTTTAATTGATGTTACTGTGTTTCAGCAGAGATATTGCTATTAGAGTTTCTAAACTATTTCCATTACTTACGAATGTGGCTAGCTGTGCTGTAATATACTGTACTAGTCTTAGCTACATATAGTAAATCCATGTTGTGTTTCTGGCAGCAGTACAGGCAACTTCCCGCCTGCTGTCAGAATTAAAAAGAGTTAGACTGAGTGATTCTACATCATTCAGAAGAAGTCGTCTATTTCTATCATTGAATACAAGGCTTCCGCTGAGATGGAAATTGTGATGCCATCTGTCCATCTTTCCACCTTGGCCATTTAGAGGAAACCTTGTATTCAATGGTAAAAGAAAGAACAGACTTGTCACCAAAGGCCAGAGGTATGTTTGGACTACCGAACACACCGACATCTTCTCCATAACATGATAGGGGAGAAAATCTGTCATCCACAAAGAGAACTGGGAACAATTCTAGGTGATAATAATCATTACAGGCAGAAAGCACAGAAAGTTATCTCACTACATTTCTAAAATTAAAATTTATTGTAACAAAATACTTTTAATTGTATGTTGTACTGTAAGGGAACACCTGACAGCACCTCTAGCAACCCACTGGTCGGGCTTTCCCAGAGCGCGGAGTCTAAGTTCCGGAGCACTTGTTCACCAGAGCCCTTGATGGTGGGGATGGACTTGGAGCGCTCCGAGACCAGGTCGCGACTACTGGATATACCCACCAGTGGTAGAGGAGTCCGCCAGGGGCTCCTGCAGGGTGAGAGTCTGATGTGAGGGGACCAGGGGGTCCTAGAGGGATGGATGGACGGAGGAGCGAAAGCTAAGTCAAACAAGCCGAGTTGGTAGCCGGGGGGTCGGTGCGGTACAAAACAGTAGGCAAAGAATTGTCGGGTCACACGTCAGGTGAAGAACAGGAGATCAGATCTAAAGGGGAACATCAAGGAGCGAAATCAGGCAAGCCAGGGGGTCAGGATAGGAGAAAGCAGCAAGGTCAGCCAATCCGGATCAATAGTACTCACAACACAGGTATCAGATAACAGGAATCGCAGAAAGACCATTCGGCAACAAGTGTCTGTGCAGGGCTGGTTTAAGTAGCCCGCCCTGCACCTGACAGGTGCAGCCTAGGTCCTAGTGCCTGCCCAGCACTGTCATAGACGACAGGGTGCGCCTGGGTCCTAGTGCCCTGCTGCCTGCATGTCTTGACAGACACCTACGCATGTGCAGACCCATGCGTTGCGATGGTCCCTGACATGTACAAACCAGTTTACACACTATTTCCTTTTTGATAAATCAACCATTAGGGTTTATATATGTATTAATATCATGCAGAACTGTTTGGTGGCTGAAATGTCAGCTTACCTTTCCCCCCGTAGGAGCTGCTGAATAAAATGGGTCCTCTGTTCTTTGCTTCGACCTTCTCAAGAACCTCAGCCCCTCTGACACACTAGGTTGAGTGTACAAACATACAACATCACAGAATTTCATTCAGAGTAATACTTACCGAATAGTAGTGCTATTTGTTACAAGTTAGCCTGCAGCCTCTTGTTTAATTATTCTCACCTCCTTGCAGCTTCTGATTCCTTCACATGTGTGTTTGTCTGTGCTCTTCTATGGGCGTCATCTGCTGTCTTCTGGGTTTCATTTCCTTCCCTTCCATCACTTCCTGTCCCGCCTCCTTGTCTGCTTGTCTATATAAGATATGCTGAGACTAGGCCACATTGCCTGATCAACTTTGTGTTGTTGGAGCTCCTGCGTGTTTCCTCTATGAATCCTGTGTTGTC
This sequence comes from Staurois parvus, assembly GCA_951230385.1. NCBI lineage: Eukaryota > Metazoa > Chordata > Amphibia > Anura > Ranidae > Staurois > Staurois parvus. The sequence continues at coordinate 67,262 of CATNWA010015901.1, read as the reverse complement.
TACTTGTGTACCGACCCCGGCTTCAATCCTGATTTTGCTTGTTTTCCACCTGTCCTGACCTCGGCTTGCCCATTGGATTCCCTGTGTCTTCTCCCGTTGTACCCTGCTCCCGCTAGTGTTCTCCTCCACCTCAGCTGGGTGTACCTGGGGGCCGAGACCTGGTCCCAGCCTGCTGCAAGTCCATCCCCACCATCAGGGGCCCTGGTGAACAAGCAGGCTGGGGCTTAGACTCCGTGCCCTGGGGAACCCCAAGCTGTGGATCTATAGAGCTCACTACCATAGGTATTACACAGAAATCAGGCACCAAACCAGGTAGTAAAGGCAAATATTGTCACCCAAAATGGTTGGTAACCAGGCAAGCATAAAAAGGAATAACAATGGTAATAACACAATTATTCAAGCAACGTGATTAACAGTAAGGACTAGGCATATAATGATAGTTGGCATCCAGTTCATCATAAACAGTAGCAAGGCCACCTCAAGTGCAGCAGTGAGAAGTAGTAAAGTTTAATCTACCGGGTGCGAGGAGGATGGTAGTGGAGGGGCCAAGGGAACAAAGGGGACTTGCAGAATAATTAATATAGGAAGAGCAGTCTTTTGAGATGTTCTTCTGCCAGCTATCATTGAGGCCCTTTGAGCATTGGTGCACTTAACAACAATCTCAGGATTTTTAGTTCACATGTATTACAATACATGTTTAAGCTTGCCAACTGTATCAAAGTACCGTATTTTTCGCCTCATAAGACGCACTTTTTTCCCCAAAAAAAATGTCAGTGCGTCTTATGGAGTGAATATGGAGCGACTGGTCCGGTATTTCCACCGCCGCCGTGTCAGAATACCGGGCCGGCCCGCTCAGCTCTGAAGCAGCACCTTACCTGTTCCTCTATCCAGCTGTCTTCCCGGCTTCTATAGTGTGGGCGCTCGGCTTGACAGCCGGGTGCCAACTGCGCATGAGCGAGAAGCGCTGCGCTTTGTGAATGGTAAGGCGGCACCTGGGACACATGGCAGGTCCCAGAAGCCGCTGGACCAATCACAAAGCGCAGCGCTTCTCGCTCATGCGCAGTTGGCACCTGGCTGTCAAGCTGAGCGCCCACACTGCAGAAGCTGGGAAGACAGCGCGCCGCTGGATAGAGGAACAGGTAAGGTCCCACTGCAGAGCGGACATCTCTGGTCATCCTTTGTACTCTCCGTGGTCTCTGGTCATCTCTGTACTGTCTGCAGTCTCTCATCTCCTGTACTGTCCGCAGTCTCTGGTCAGTCATCCTCTGTACTGTCCGCAGTCTCTGGTCATCTCCTGTGCTGTCCGCAGTCTCTGGTCATCTCCTGTACTGTGTCTGTTGTCTCTGGTCATCTCCTGCACTATGTCTGCAGTCTCTGGTCATGTCCTGTACTATGTCCGCAGTCTCTGATCATCTCCTGTACTGTGTCTGTAGTCTCTGGTCATCTCCTGCACTATGTCCGCAGTCTCTGGTCATCTCCTGTACTATGTTCGCAGTCTCTGGTCATCTCCTGTACTATGTCCGCAGTCTCTGGTCATCTCCTGTACTGTGTCCGCAGTCTCTGGTCATCTCCTGTACTATGTCTGCAGTCCATTGGTTCAGAATATTTTTTTTCCCTTTCTGGCCAGTCCTTTTTTAAAACAATCTACTGAGCTGGCCAGAAGGGAATCTATTCCACATTTTCACAACTCTTACTGTGAAGAAGCAATTCCATATGTGGAGTTTAAATCTATTTTCCTCCAGATGTAAAGAGTTGCTCCTTGTCCTTTGTGATAATCCTAAAGTGAATAACTTTAAACCAAGTTCACAATATGGGCTACTTGTGTATTATACATGGTGATCATATTCCCTGTTAATCTCCACTTCTCAAAAGAGAATAAATCCTCTAATCTTACCTTCTAGATGAGCTTCTCCCTGTTCTTTATCAGTTATCAGTTAGGTTGCCCTTCTTTTCACTTTCTCTAGCTCCCCATTATAATTGTGGTGCACAAAACTGATCGTCATATTCTAGATGAGGTTTTACTAATGATTTGTACAGGGGTAAAATTTCTCTGCAGTCCATACCTCTTTTATTACAAGAAAGGATTTTGTTCACTTTAGAAGCTGCAGCTTGGCATCACATCCTGTTATTTAGTCTATGATCTACCAGAACACCTAGATCCTTCTCCACCATTGACTCCCTCAGCTGTTCTCTTCATGGAATATATGATGCATGCATGTTTTTATCCCCCAAGTGCATAACTTTATCCCGTGGACACAGCTGGTGACACATCACAATGCTGCATGGCCCCGTGGCCGCATGAATGGCTCCTTTTGACAGGACGTCATATGATGCCCAGTCACAACGAAGAGTGTCTCGCCCAGCCGTCAATCTGCTATAGGCCAGGAGGGAAGTTGTTAATCATGGTGTCTATTGCTTCAAATATTTTTTATAGCAAAAACTCATCTATGTGGTCTTTTGTTAAGTGCCCAGTATCTCACCAACTAAAGAAGTTAAAGTGACCGGTCTGTAGTTACTTAGTAAAGACTTTGTTCTCTTTTTAACCACTTGACCTCCAGAGGATTTACTCCCCTTAATGACCAGGCCTCTTTCTGCTACTCGGCGCTGCACTAATTCAACTGATAATTGCGCGGTCATGCAATGCTGCACCCAAACGAAATTTACGTCTTTTTTTTCACACAAATAGAGCTTTCTTTCGGTGGTATTTGATCACCTGTACGCTTTTATTTTTCACGCTATAAACAAAAAAAGACCAAAAATTTTGAAGAAAAATTATATTTTTTACTCTCAGCTATAAAAAATATATAGTAAACTCAAAGTTGGTTATAAATTTAGGCTAAAATGTATTCTGCTCCATGTTTTTGGTAAAAAAATCCCAATAAGTGTATATTGATTGCTTTGTGTGGAAGTTATAGAGTCTACAAACTATGGTATAGAAACTGCAATTTATGCCATTTTTTTGCTATACAGCGCTGCGCTAGTTTAACGGACAATTGCGCGGTCATGCAATACGGTACATAAATAAAATTTATGTCCTTTTTTTCCCCACAAATTGAGCTTTCTTTCGATGGTATTTGATCGCCTGTGCAGTTTTTATTTTTTGCGCTATAAAAAAAAAGGCTGACAATTTTGAGGAAAAAAACAATATTTTGGACTTTTTGCTATAAAACATGTCCAGTAAAAAAAAAAACTAAAAATCAAATGTAGTCATAAATTTCTGCCCAAAATGCATTCTGCGACATGTCTTTGCTAAAAAAAAAAACCCAATACGTGTAAACTAATTGGTTTACGTGAAAGTTATAGCGTTTACAAATGGCGGGAAAGATACTGGGATTTTTAGGTTTTTTTTATACTAATAATGGCGGCAATCAGCGACTTATGGCGGCGATCAGGGACTTATAACGGCGATCAGCGACTTATGGCGGGACTGCGGCGGACATTCTGACACTGGGGGGGTACTGACTTGGGGTCACTGACATCCCCAGTGACATCAATACAGTGATCAGTGCAAAAAAAACCCACTGACACTGTACTAATGGCACTGGGGAGGAAGGGGTTAAGTTTATTTTGAAGGAAAGGGTTATCTGTGTGAGGGGAGTGTTTTACTAGGGGGCGGGGTGTGTACTGCTGGGGACACGGCTGATCGGGAGAGTGAAACTCTTCTATCCTGATCACCGTGTCCTGGAGCTGTCAGGGAAGTGACAGAAAGCACAGCTACTGCAGCTGTGCTCTCTGTCACTGATTGCCGCCGATCGCCGGGAGATAGCCGGTAAGGACCAACTGTGACCTGGCGACTGACATCCGCAGCTGTGATCGGCGGGACAGGTAGGGAGGCGGCACGCCTCGCGCACGCCCCCTACCTGTTTACAAAACACACGTTTTAAATCGTGGTTTTGCCTGCCCGTGCCACCCTGCCGCTGTATTTCTACAGTGGCAGGGCGGCAAGTGGTTAAATATTGGCACCATAATAGCCTTATACCAATCCAGTGGTACTATGACAGTCATTAAAGAGTCCCTAAAAATTTGAAACAATGGCTTTCAAATAACAGAGCTCAACTCTTCGAACACATGGCTGTAAGCCATCTGGTCCAGGTGCTTTATTCACCTTTATTCTGTCTAAATATTTCCGGACCATATCATTATTGAGCCATAGTGGTTCATTCAGGGCTATGTCAATATCATCCCCATTATGGACTTGAGCTCCCCCATTTTTTTTGCATATACAAAGCTGAAGAAGGTACTTAATAAATGTGTTTTCTCTTTGTCCTCAGTCACCAACTTTAAATTATTTTTTAACTGGCCTACATGCACTGACCTTTCCTTTGTACTGTTAATATATTTGAATACATTTTTGGGGGTTTGTCCTGCTGTCTATTTGTACTTTTAAAGTAAGATAGTGTTTCTTAATTTTTATATTTTTTTAAATGTTCTTTTTTATTATTGATAGCTTTTTTAAATCTGGCTGTGATTCACGTTTTTTATCTTTAGCCTTTTAAACTTATTGCCCATGGGAATATTTTTTGCAGTATGTTTACATACAGTCACTTGAAGCATTCTCATTTTGTTCTGTGCTCATCAATGCCAACATTCCCTCCCAGTCTACGTCTTGAAGAGCAGTCCTCAGCCTTTTCGAAAATTTTCTACCTTGATATTGTATTTTTATCTTTCCAGTATGTGCTTGTTGCTTACAGGTTATGAAATCATCTGCTACCCAGATGTACTTTTATATAAACAATAGTTATAAGCTCTGCATAACTTGTGATGAGGCGAGACCAAGCCTGATTAGCCTCTAACATATGTATTTGAAGTTTCAACAAACCCCTACGCACAAAGTACCCCAGGTACCTGGTCTCTTCTATTGCAATGGCACACTTTTCCAAATTAACAGTAAACCCCTCCTGCGTTACAAAATCAACACTAGCTCGGGGAAGACTCCCAGTCTGTACTGAAGATAACAATGTCACCCAAATACTCTGAGGTGTATTTCTGATGAGGGCATAGTGTTTTATTAATTGCTCTCTGAAATGTAGCCATGGTAGAATGCAACTCAATGGCGTTCCTTTATATTAGAAGGTACCCTCTGCAGTGGAGAATGCCATCTTTTCTCTGGTATCCTTAGTTAAAGGTATCTGCCAGTAACACTAGGTAATGTCTAAGGTGGTCATATACTAGTTGGCTCCAACCTCTCTATGAACTAATTACATTATACTTGGGGCATCGGATATGCATTGAACCCTCATTGAGTTTTCTTAAATCATTACAAAACCGCAGAGTTCTGTTTGGCTATGTGCCAACTCAATCAGGCCTGAGCATTGACTCTGATTTCTCAAATATATCAAGTTCAAGCATTTTCTGAACCTCCTCCAGTATGGCTTTCCTGTGTGTCTCAGGAACACAATATGGCTCTATAGTATTTGCACCTTCACACATTATGTTGTGTTCAATTACACTGGTAAAGCTGAGTATATGTGGACAGTTTTTTTTTTCATTCAACCAGCAGGTTAAGCGAAAATAAAAAAAAAAAACCTGACAGATTGCTGTATCCAATGATGTGAGAATTTCCCCCTGCGGTAATGTATTTTGATAGAAGGGGCTCCCCCCCAGTCAGAATACACAGAACAGAGCTGCAGACATTGACTGCATGTGCTGGTCAAATTCTGGCTTTCCAGCAGGACCATTTGACAGAAGTCCTCTTGAGCATAGATTTTATTCAACCTTTCAACCAGCCGCGATCCTTCTTCAGGTTAGGGAGCATTTAAGTAAGCAATTGTTAAATCTGGAATAACTTGCATAAGTCTGCCATCACCTTTGGCCTGAATGCCTTGGTCTGTCAAGATCTCTTTAGCTAACCCTGTTTTTGAGAACAGGTCAAATAACTGTCAAGCAGTTACTTTGGAGAACGTTTTCCTCAGAGGCACCTCTTCTTGATACCTTGTTGCATAATCAAGAACCACCAGGATGTTCCTATAATGGGACACTGGAGCAGTTAAAAGACAAGTGGGACATGAACTGCAATATCTTTTCACTTAGACAAGTCACAAAGCCTACATCAGGGTCACAAACCAGGGTCAGTTCAGACTTCAGAGAAACAGCATCAAGGTTACAAGCCAGGGTTGGTGCAGGTAGCAGAGAATAAGCATTGGGGGTCACAAGCCAAGGTAACAAGTAGAATTAGCAGTATCACAGAGGAGCAGGCAGGATTATGTGAAAGCACAATAATATGGCATGGAAACAGGAAACAGGAAGACTTAAAGAACAACTAAAGGCATCATGCACATTTTAGTAAACCCTTATATAAAAACCTGGAAGTTACAGGGGGAAAAGGTAAATGTCTGAATATCCTTACTGTTATTTGAGCAAGAGCAAGTGAGATATTTAACAGATTACAGGGTTACATGACTGTCAAGGTCCTACCTTTCCTCAGAGGTTGTGCTGCTCCATGTGCTGGCATCCATCTTAGGTTTCTGCAAAGCATGGTGGGAGCCTTTTATGCTTTGAGGCCTCTGCGGTCCATCCCCCAGAGGGGTGTGGTTGATCACATTTAAGCCTGTTGTCTGCACTTGCTCTTTGCAATTGTGTCCTGCATGTTCCCTTGCAGCAAGCTCTTGTTCTGTTCTCATTGCTCTCCTGGTAACCGACTCGGCTTGGAGAAGACTATTCTCTGCTTTCACCCTTTACCTGACCCCCCGTTGCTGAACCCGGCCCGTGACCTGAGTATTCTTTGCCTACCGTCTTGTACTGTCTGCTCCGTTGTTATAGACCCGGCCTGTCTGACCACGCTACACGTTTTCCCATCTAGCTCCCACCAGCTGTATGCCATTGGCGGCAGTCGTTACTGCTGCTGGGGTTACTCGGGGGCCGCTACCTGGTCTCAGGCTGTGTCAAGTCCATCCCCACCATCAGGGGCCCTGGTGAAGGGCAGCCTGGGGCTTAGACTCTGCACCCTGAGGGACTCTGGTCTGTGGGTAGTGGCTGTCGTCAGTCGCTGCGTGACCTTACCATAGGCCTGCCTGCCCATTCCATCGCTCCTGCCCTGACAATGACATATTGATTTTTCATTTTGACCATAGTTCTGCTTTAAAAAGCTGACCATTCACCCTGATTGACCACATGATCAGATACAGGTCAGACTCACTGAAACTACAATGCAGTTATGCAGAACAATGATAATGACATTCAAAACAAAAATTGGTGTGGCAGAACAGAAAACTCACATTCCATTCCATGGGAGAGGAACAGAACTCAAGAACCAAAAGGTCCCGACAAAGCCATTGTGAGCTGCAGTAGGTTGAGTGCCATGTGTCCAGAAGGCTGGGGGACCAGTAACTGATTGATCGCCTCACACCAGACTTTGGTGACTTGGTATAGCAAATCACTATTGACCACAAAGTGTGAAAATATTAATTTGGCCTCAGGCACCTGTGATGCACTGTTAACCACTGTAACTTATTTCCTGGCATTTTTTTAATGTGGGATCCAGCATTTGGATGGTACCAAATGCACCCCTTGATACTTCCAGGTCAGGATATGCTGGACTAGAGGAACCTTCCACCAATCCACTTCAGACATAACGTGTAGTGAGGATGTTTTCTCTACATCCTCCCCAAACCATGATCTGCAAAGAAAAATTTTCCCCCTCTCAGGGATCTTCTTGGTCTATAGATTCTCTACCATAGGTGCAACATTATTGGCATTTTCTATAGTCACAAAGTCTTGCTCTTTAAAGGGAACAGAACGGTCATGCTATTCAGGGAATCCTCTGCTCACCTAGTCCAATAGTTCCGCAAAGAGAAGGCAGAACCACCCCACTATGATATCCTGGATCCCATTTAGTACCACTCTGACCTCTTGGGTAACGCTACTACATGCAGTGGTTATTGTCTCTGGTACCAGTGTGTATTCTCTAGTGTTCCCATATGTACACACTATCTATGGGGTTTTAGTTATGGGTCCCACTCTCCCAGCTGCCCTCATATGGACAAGTGTTACCATACTACCTAAGGCCAGTAATGCCCAGCTGTTAAGCTGGTTCACTCAGATGTCACATTTAAATTGCCCCTCCATCAGATCCAAGTGGGCAGCACAGACCCTCTGGGTGTAACAAGGCAGCCTTTGTATAGCTTCACACTCCATGGACTCCTCCTGCAGGGGACATGGCCCCTGGTATAACACCACCAACAAAGACTGTTTACATTCCTTCATACTGGAGCAGAACTCTGGAATGAATGTTCCCTGGTCAGAGTGCTGGTTCCTGGCTTTGGCAATGGCTTTGTTTAATGCACTGACAGGGCTCCTCAGGAGATGGCAGGCCCAAGTAGATCCTCCACCATGGTGTACTGCTCCACAATCTACAGCATCTGGGGTTCCCTGTGGCTGAGCTAATGCTGCAGCTCATTAGGTAGTGTACTTAATAAGTCGTCCATGACAACCTATGCCATGATTATTTTTTATTACAGGTACTTATATAGCACTGTCAATATATGCAGCACTTTACATACAGTATATATATATTACATTCACATCAGTCCCTATCACTCAAGGGGTATACAATCTAAAGTCCCTACCTTATATTCATACACATACTAGGGACAATTTAGACAGGATCCAAGTAACCTTCCAGCATGTCTTTGGAGTGTGGGAGGAAACCGGAGTACCTGGAGGTAACCCACACAGGCACAGGAAGAACATGCAAACTCCAGGCAGGTGGTGCTGTGGTTGGGATTTGAAACGATGACCATAGTACTGCCAGGCAGAAGTGCTAACCATTTAGCCACTGTGCTGTCCATGATCAGTGGTCCTGTTACCTTCTCAAGCTGCAACCACTTCATGGCCAGCTACAACAGGTCTTGCATTTGGGACCATGGCGACTGGCAAGCATGATATCCTCCATGATGTTGTGTGGTGTGTGTGGACAGCCACAGGTGCCCCAAGGTAGGCTAAGACTTTCCTCTTGAGTTTTGTATAGTCCTTGATTTTAATTGCCAGCAGGTCATAGTAGGCCTTCTATGGTTCCCCTGATGACTCAGGCCCAGGTTGCTATTCAGCCTTCCTGTCTTATAAAAAAATTAAAAAAACAAAAAAAAATAACAAATAACAAATACATTCTTGAAATAAATAAAATCCAAAGCTGAGGTCTGTTCTTCAAGGGTTAGACTGGGAGGGAATGTTATCATTGAAGAACACAGATTGGGAATGTTTCAAAGTGAAGGCAAATGTATTAAATACCTTCTTCATCTACGTGTATACGAAGAAAAATGGAGCTCAAGTCCTTAATGGGGATAGCATTAGCATGGACATAGCCCTAAATGATCAACAATGGATCAAAATTGATACAGTTCTGAAACGTTTAGACAAAATAAAGGTGAATAAAGTACCTGGATCAGATTGCTTACACCTAAGGATCATCAAACAGTTCAGCTCTGTTATATCTAATCCATTGTTTCTAATTTTCAGACACTTTAATGACTGGCATAGTACCGCAGGAATTGAATAAGGCCAATGTGGTGCCTATATTTTAAAAAAATCAGAATCTTTACCAAGTAACTATAGACCTGTTAGTTTAACTTCTATAGTTGGGAAGATACTTGAGAGATTAATAAAAGACCACATCTAGAGTTTGTGCTAGAAAATAATAATTTAAGCAACAGATAGCATGAATTCATGAAAGACCAAGTTGTCCAATTTGTCTGATTTCTTTTTATGAAGAGGAAAGCAAAATCCTTAGACAAAGGGGTGGCTGTACACAAGTAGTATACTTGGACTTTGCCAAAGCGTTTGATACTCCTGTGTTCCTCACACACAGCTGACGTGCAAGGTAAAGTCTACAGGATTAGAAAATTAAATTTGTAAATGGCTAGAAAACTGGCTAAAAGACCATGTTCAGAGAGTAATGGTTAATGATCCATACTGTGAATGGTCTAAGGTTATTAGTGGTGTACCCAAGGATCAATGTTGGGATCCTTACTTTTTAACATTGTGACGGACCGCCTTGCACTTTGCCTGGGTGCTTCCATCAGAGAACTGCTTCCTCACTGCTGGTATACAGGAACACAATATTATATCTAGTCAATGCATCCAAGACTAGACAACACTAGCTTAGGTGCAAACTGGAACAAAAATACAGGTTTTTATACTCTTTGGAAATAGGGGCAGTCCCCACGTGAACAACAAAAAAAAAATATTACACATTGAGATAAACATTCCACACTGCTTAAATAATGAGGTAACGTTGACAAAAGACTCAATTAACTCAGTTAACAATGAAACAAATACACAGTACACACGGTAAACATATCACACCTTAATAAACAGATTACAGAAAGAGAGCTAAGCATCAGGTTATTTTGAACTGATTATATTAACATCTGCTTTAAGTCTCTGAGTCTAGGAGGGGGAGGTGAAGTGGTAAAACCTGGTTTGGGCACAGAGGCTCCAAACCTGTATCCGGGTCCTCCAGTTCTCAGAGTCTGTGTGTTTCAGGGAGACATGGATTTGAATCCGAAGTATAACTACTCCAAAGGTCCCCCAGGCTCACACCTCCCAAAGAATAGAGCCCACTTAGATGCCAGGGGTCATAGTCAGTAGGCAAGAGGCTAGCCCGCAGTCCCACCCAAAAGCCCTTGTCCCGGTTGGGTCTGTCACATTTCTCCTTCCTCAAATGTAGACTAACCAGGTCCCAGACCTCCACCTGGTCTGGACATGCATTAGTAAGGCAGAGTGAACCCACATAGTCAATTCAAATTATCTTGGGAAGAATTGTCATCTGTAGGTGTGGAGCAGAGGTTGTGGACCCTCTGTTCAGCTGCCAATGCTTCAGCTGGGTGGTCTTTACCATTCCGGGTCTGTCTTCTGCTGGGGAAAGGGGCTGACTGCCTCAATTCCCTGGGTACATGAAGACACATGAGGTGCTAGGCAGAAGCCAGTGGCACTCTGCACTTTTGCCAGTGCTTCAGTTATCAGGTCTTTACCATTCTGGGGCTCCATCTGTTGCTGTGGAGATGGACCAACTTCTCCAACTCCCTGGAGCCGTGAAGACACAGATGCTGAACAGAGGCCAGCGTTGCTCTGCCTTGTTGCCAGCACTTCTTCTAGGGACCCTACATCCTCTGCTCTGACTGACTGTTGGGGAGGGAGGATGGCTTCCTCCACTCCTGGACTGTAGATCTGCCACTGCGGAGGGAGGATGACCACCTCCTCTCCCAGACTGTGGATCTGCTGCTGGAGAAGGAGGATGACCACCTCTTTTTCCCGGACTGTGGAACTGCCGCTGGGGAGATGAGCCAGTTGCTCCTTCTCTAGGAATCCCGGACTCCCGCTGTGGAGTGAGGACAACTACTTGTACTCCCGAGTCCCTACACTGCCACTAGGAAGGGAGGATGACAACCTCCTCTCCCGTACTGTGAATCTGCCACTAGGAAGGGAGGATGACCACCTCCTCTCCTGAAAACTGTGAATCTGCCACTGGGAAGGGAGGATGACCACCTCCTCTCCCTGACTGTAGATCTGCCACTGGGGAGATGAACTGGCTGCTTCATCTCCCACACCTTATCCGGCTTCTGGGATGACATTCTCTGGTACTGTCTCCCAGGTGCACGGATCCTTGCTGGGAACGGAAGACAGTTTCCTCTCCTCTGGCTGACTTTTGGGGAGGGTGGGCGGCTTCTTCCATTCCCTGACTGTGGATCTGCAGCTGGGTAGGGAGTACAGCCACCTCCTTTCCCAGACTGTGGAACTGCTGATGGGGAGAAGAAAATTCTGACTACTTTTTCCTGAGGTTCCCGTGTTGCTGTAGGTGTTGGGCAGAGGTCAGCAGCACTCTGCCTTGATGCCAGCTCTTCTGCTGGAGGCTCACTGGGTTGTTCCTCAGAACAGCAGAAAAGTCTATTAAATACACAGTCTCTGGAATTACTGAAAATCCAGGGCACGGTCTGGTGGCACTTGGGCCCAGTGCCAGCACTACAGCGGGTGACTCATAATGCATGGAATTAATCAAATAGTCTTTTATATGCTTGTTCCAACTCCCATTTTTGTGTAACTATAAAGTCCAAGTCACAGCTCAATCCGAGCTCACTGGGAAATTCAACTTCCTAATATCTTGGATGTCCTCTCATCTCCACTCTGCTGCACTACCGAAATGTGGATCCTCCTGAAGTATCTCAAATATCAATCCCGGGTCACCAATGTCATAGCCTTCTATTGGATTGCTGTTCTTTAGCCGCAAACACATTTGGGTAGCATACTGTTGCAGCGCCCTGATACCCATCATCCAGCATCATTTTTGTCTGGACCAGCCTACCCAGCTCCGTCAGCCATTCCTCCGGTGGATGCTCTACTAAGAAATGGAATCCTCAATGCCAGCTGATCACAAAATAGCTGCTCTGTGGTTGGAAGTGATTTTCCCCAAAGAATTTAAACGTCCTTGAGGGCCTCATTCACAGTTCTTCAAGTCACATCCTTCTAGTCCAGATCGCCTTCTGCCAAGACTGGGCTATCAAACTGGGCCAGAGCTTTCTGCAGTCTCCACTGAAATTCAGCTGCCATTTCCTGTCCAATTTCACCCATAATCCCAGTGGTAGTTTGGAATGCTCTGAAGGAAGGAAGGAAGCAAATCCCACTGCTTGCCAACAAATGAGGTGGACTTCCTGATATCCCACCTGGGTGCTTCCATCAGAGAAATGCTTTCTCACCGCTGGAACACAGGAACAAGGAACAAGGTATTACAGATGACACTAGCTTAGGTGCAAACTGTCACTGTTTATTGAACAAAAATACAGGTTTTATACACTTCAGAAATAGGGGCAGCCCGCACATGAACAATAAAAACAAATATTAGACAATGGAATAAACATCCCACATTGATTAGATAATGAGGTAAAGTTGACACCAGACTAATCCCATCATGTAGGAACCTCTAGCAGGACTAGCCTAGAGACAGAAACAATAGGTGACTCAACTAACTCCAACTAGTTACCAATGGAACAAATACACAACGGTAAACACATCACACCTTGATAAGCAGATTACAGCAAGAGACCTCAGCATCAGGTTGTTTTGAGCTGATTATATTAACATCTGCTCTGAGTCTCTGAGTCTAGGAGGTGGTTTGAAGTAGTCAAAGCTGGTTTAGGCACAGAGTCCCCAAATCTGAACCCAGGTCCTCCAGTTCTCAGAGTCTGTGTGTTTCGGGAGACATGGACTTGTGTCCAGAGTAAAACTACTCCAAAGGTCCCCCCAGGCACACACCTCCCAAAGAATAGAGCCCACTCAAATGCCACGGCCCATGGTCAGTAGGCAAGAGGCTAGCCTGCAGTCTCCTCCAAAAGCCCCTGTCCTGGTTTTGTATGTCACAAATATATTTATTAATGATACAGAGTTTGGAATTATAAGTACAATTTCAATGTTTGCAGATGACATGTCTCCAACTTACAAGCCAACTTTGATGCACTGTTTAATTGGGCAGCAATGTGGCACATGAGGTTTAATGTTGACCAGGGCGTGTTTAGAAGCAGAATTAGGGGTGTCGGAAAGTAACTCATAAGGCCTGGCTAGTAGCTCACGACTTGAAATTTTTAAATATATATATACTATGTATGTGTGTGTGTGTGTGTGGTGGTCTAACAGCATGATGCTGAACATACACTATATTGCCAAAAGTATTGGGACCTCCCCCCAAATCATTGGATTCAGGTGTTCCAATCACCTCCATGGCCACAGGTGTATAAAATCAAGCACCTAGGCATGCAGACTGCTTCTACAAACATTTGTGAAAGAATGGGTCGCTCTCAGGAGCTCAGTGAATTCAAGCGTGGTACAGTGATAGATTGCCACCTGTGCAATAAGTCCATCCATGACATTTCCTGGCTACTAAATATTGCACGGTCAACTGTTAGTGGGATTATAACAAAGTGGAAGCAGCACAAAGTGATAGAGTGATAAAAAAAAGAGTGCGGTCAGCACATGTCGAAGCGCACAGTGCTCAGAAGTTGCTAACTTCTTTATCTCAGATGTATTTCTTTTTCTCTTGTCAAGCAGTTAATTGTCTTCTCCTGACTGTCATGGCTTATGATTGATATATGGCCATCTTTTCTCCCCTCCATTACCACAACATCATGGTCAGATAATTCTTTATTTTCTAGCTGTGACGTCATGGACAATAGACTTAGCTCATCTAATTGCAACATTATGGCTTATCAGATGTCTTACTGTGGCCCAAACATCATACACCATTATTACTATGCTCATGATCCACCTTTGCTTCAGCTAGCTTCTGCTGACGCCTCGCTCAATGTAACAATAGGTTCATCTCTTGGTGCCATTATATTTCTGTTCTGTGCCCAAGATAGCATCATGCAAAGGATGAAGAAATACATTTTCCACCTGTGCCTCTCATTTTGTGGTGGTGAACATGTTCTTCCTGCCTTTGATCTTCATGTATGTTCGGCCAACTGCTTCTTACTCAGCTGATATTGACTATCTGGTAGCTATGTTGTACATAGTATTACCACATATGCTAAACCCAATCATGTAAAGCTTACAGAAAAAAGTTATTAAGAAACTTTCAGAAAACACATATATTGTACTTTGAATGTATGTAATTTGAGGTTAATGCAACTGAGGTATATGTTCCCTTACTTAGCTATAAACTCTTCAGCATGTTTGACAAACAGAAATTGAAAAATAAAGGGTTCTGTGCAATTTATGTAATCAGTATTATTTTTACAAAAGGTATAATTATTAATTTTAAAAATACTTGATTCCCACAATACAAAGCCCCCTCCTTGGAATTAGAAAGACAATACTATTTTCTGTTCCCAGCATTGTTCTTACCATACTATATCTGGTAGTATGGCTGGTGATCTGTCATCTACAAAGAATACTGGGAATAATGCTAACTTAGTTCTTTTCATTTGATAAAGTATCTGTTAGGGGTTATATACTGTACATGTTAAAGGTAAGTAGAACTCTTTGGTGGTGAAATGTCTGTAAAAGGGATGAGCTTAAGGTATGCTCTGAACCTTGGCTGTTTGGGTGGTTGGATGAATGCCTAAACATAAACCTGTTTGATGGGAGCCAAACATCATGTATAATAGCAGTATTACATCCTGTATTATGCATGACATCTTCTCACTGTCAATAATTTTTATGGGTGCAGGCAACAAAAAAAGTGCGCACCCCCTTCCTGAACCATACCAGGACACATGCCTTCAGCATGCAGGGTACCCTGTTGATGTGGGTAAAGTAGGGTACCATGCTTATGGAGACAAGGGCCTAGTGGTTGTTCGGGTCTGAAGATGGAGGACTTATTGTAATATGTAAGCCCCCAGAAAAAAACACAGGTTTTGACAAGTCCTTTAATTGAAAAAAAAAAAAAAAAAAAAGTCACACAATGTACTGTATATCCATTGTCCATCAATCACGATGCCCGATAACCGCCAAACCACTAATATAACAGAAAAAAAAATGCCACCAATCTTACCCAATGCCTGCTTGTCCACTTCTGATAGATCTGGTAGATGACAGCTGATTTTAATAAAAGGGGATCCCCCAAATGACATCATTGACCATATGTGGACAAGACTATATTTGGTCAATGATGTTGTATAGAAATATTGGTCCTTCAGTACTGGTATTTGCATGGAAGGGTCTGGTATGAATTTTTTTGGTTAGGGTCCCCCATTAACATCTATAGCAGACCCTCATCTAGGATAAGGGTCTGTTATAAGTGGATGGAATCCTCAGCTCCTTTGTTTACAAACAGAACAAAGCATCTGGTAGTTGTCAATTTGCCAGCAAAAAAAAACAAAACAAAACATATTATATAAAGGGCAGACTCATTGGACCACTTGATCTTTTTTCTGCCATCAGTCTTCTAGGCTTTTAGGTTTCTAGTTTAAACACTCTAAAACAAGATGCCAATTAAGCAGGTCAATATTTTAAGATATTTCTCACACACAGCATGAGAATACTTAGAATTACACCCCAATCACATTTTGCTACTCCTTCTGAGTATGGCGATACCACATGTGTGAGATTTTTTCACTGTTTGCACTGATTATATACTGGACATTGTATCTTGTGTATCACACAATTCAACCAATGTACTGTAATGGTCACCTCTATACAAGTGGTCAGGGAATATAGCTGACCACTATAGCTGCATCACCTATAGTAGTCCTTGTTCCAAGTCTAGCCTACTGGTACAAGGCTGCCCCCAGGAATGCCATGCTCACTACCCAGGATGCACAGAAAGCTAAAGAAAGGCACATCAAAAGAGTTCCTGTGGTTCCAGGAGTGCAGGTGTCCACGGGTGATGGCTGGGGCTGGTGTCTTGCAGGAACATAGTCACTCGGACATGAAGATGGGTCAATTGAGGCGCAAACAGACAACAGGCAAAGGATTGATCCAGGCTCCAGGCAGAAACATGGTCAATAACCAAAATCAAGAACACTGATTCAAGCTACACTGGTCTGGTGAAACTGTGAATGGTGTGGTAGAGATTGGAGAACTGTGACTGGCTGCACTATTAGGGCTTATTCGCATGTGAGGTTGGGGGTGGTAAGACCCCGCAGGTGGGCTGCAGTTTTAACATCCCTTAACGACAACCCCCTTTAGCAGCAGAGGCAGCGGCTGGGAGTGTACACATGTCATGGTTGCTATGCTTTACTTCACATGTGTGGCAGTAATTACATTCCCTGTTGGTCCTCTAATCATGACCTATTCAAGTGAATGGGGTTGCTTGTGCAGAGTCCAAG
This sequence comes from Staurois parvus, assembly GCA_951230385.1. Lineage (NCBI taxonomy): Eukaryota > Metazoa > Chordata > Amphibia > Anura > Ranidae > Staurois > Staurois parvus. The sequence continues at coordinate 50,511 of CATNWA010015901.1, read as the reverse complement.
GGGTTAAAGCAGGTGATGAGGCAAAACAATGCCTCCTTACTGCTTGTCAAAGGCTCTATAAAGAGCAATCTGAACATGAATGGCTCTTCAGAGAGTATAGCACATGTGACAAGTCCTTATGGTGACACTGTAACTGGCGTGGTGGTGATTAGGGACACCGTGAGTGGGTGGCAGTAATTTGAGACAGGGACTGGTGACAGTATGTAGAAAAAAACTGAAACAGCAGTCACAGATCACACTGAGGCGCAAAAGGTTGAGAACATATCTATTAATTCCCTGGAGAAACAGAGCACCCGCCCAGTCATTTACCTAGATTGGCTACACAATAGGTCCAAACACCACCTTGTCCTTATTCAAGTGTAGCCACCCTGTATTCTAGTAGTGTATAAATATATCTTTCCTAGTAGTGATGGACCAAACAACCCCCTGTTCGGTTAGTGGTTGAACATTCAAACCTAACAAAAATTTGACCGCGTACTTTCGAACAGGGACAATTCACTAAGCGGTATCTTACCGCATCTGAGTATGCGGTAAGATAGCACACATCTACTAAAATACAGCATGAGCTATACTATTAAATAATGCAGTATTTTATTAGTGAAAACATTCTTTAATGTTTTAGCTTGAATGTAACAAAAATTACCAGCATTGCCCAGCAATTAACTTTTTTTTTTAAATGGCATGGGAGTCCCCCCCAAAGTCCACCACCATCGACCCAAAGTAAGGAAAAAAAGTTCCACTCTTGAAGGTGGCTCCCGCTGTGTTGCAGCTTCACCGGCCTGACAGTTTTTAAATTCTGTAAAGACATCATAAGGGGGCAGGGTCACTGGGCTGATGTCACCAGGTGCCTCCACCCCCTTGTGATGCCATCATGTGCTGTGATTGGCCAAAGCTTTGCACCTGACCTGCGATAAGGTGCATTGCTTTGGCCAATCACAATGCACTGTCAGGACATAATGCATTGTGGAGTGCGGCGGACAAATAGCTATCCGAATGCCCTTTCGGTGAACACATGAACGGCCGATGTTCGAGTTGAACGTATGTTCAACTCGAACATCAAGTCCAACCCTATTTCCTAGATAGTAGTTTGCCTGTGACAATTGTTAGTTTCTTGTTTGACTTTTCCCCTATGTGTTGGAATTGTTGTAGTACCGTACTGTCGCTACTAGGTGTCAATGACACTTAGGGCCATAATTATTGGGCAGAAGCGAGTCTTGTCCTTTCTGGCTCCCACTAGTACCTTTATGCAGGGGTGCATGCTGGGAGAGACTATAAAAGCTTGGGGAGTGACCTGGTGAGCTCTCTCCCACAGGCTGCGGCCTAGGGAGAATGTGTGCAGAGTGTTGTGCTGTGTAGGCCTCAGTCCTAAGTGGCCAAACACAAGGTGGACTGAGATGCCCTGCCTAGTCGCAGAAGGTATGCTTATGGGATAGAAGAGCTCGATGAATATCTACTGGAGAGGGATCGATTGCCACCCTCAGAGAATCCTGGCACCTCTCAGCTGATGGATGTCTACTGGTAGGGGACTGGCATGTTTGCTCTCAGAGAATCCTGGGCTACTCTGGAGTAATGGAGTCTGGAAGCTTGGTTGCTACTGGAGTCCTAACCCTAACCCTCACTCCCCGTTAGTCTGAGCAATAAAACTCAAAAGGCTAAAGTGACTGCCGCTCTTCCTTGTCGTGTACTGCTCTCCGCTGTGGCCATGTACTCACCCTGATGTAAATGCTACCTGGAGCTGAGTCAGCTCCTCTCCTCCATGCAGGAGGGGTGCTACACAAACATTTGAAAAAGGTATCCCTTGCAAAATAATGCTGCCAGCTCAGGTGTTTGCTTCAGTAAATCCCACCCTGCAAGTGAAAGTAGAGATAGGAATTTCTGAAATGTTAAAAAAGAATGCTTTTGAAGTGCAGATAGAACCAGATTATGGCTTCAAATTCAAGTAGTGAGAGGCCCACAGTTTCTGCAACAGAGATACACAGGGCAGTAAGTAGTAGTGCTGAGAGACAAACGAACGATGGTCCAGGTCCACCTATGTTCCCTTCCCCCAGTATTTTTTATACTATGTTGTTCATTTGGAACAGTATTCCAAGATTAAGTAGAAAATTTTACAGCTTACCTGTTATGATCCGCCAGGTGGTGCCTCAGGCTGTCAACTGACGGACCTACCCAGAGCGTGGGGTCCAAGCCCGGGCTGTGCTTTCACCAGGGCCCCTGATGGTGGGGATGGACTTGTAATAGTCCCGGGCCAGGTCACGACCTCTGAGCAGGCCCACCAGTGGCTGAGGAAGCCTCCGGGGACGTATGCAGGTACTGGGAGAGCCAGATGTGAAGAGGACGGTGGCCCTAGCAGGGTGGTAACGGATCGTGGTCCCGTGGGGGTCAGCGGGGTACCGAATCGGCAGGCAAAGAGTAGTCAGGTCACACGCAGGATCAGCAGGGTAATCAGTCCGTAGAATGGTCAGGCAAGCCAGGGGTCAGAATAGGAGAAGGCAGAGTAGTCAGGGCAATCCGGGTCAATCACAGGAGAAGGCAGCGTAGTCAGGGTCAATCAGGGTCACTAGAACGGGTACAGGAACTCAGGATCACAGATAGACCTTGCGGCAATCTGTGACAGTGCAGGGCATCTTTAAATAGTGCGCCCTGCACTGTCATTGGCCGGCTAGGACACGCCCCCGGCTGTCATTGGCTGCCTGAGGCGCGCCCGCGGCTCCTACTGTGCATGCGCGGCGTCCTGTCAGCCGCGGCTCGCCGGGACCTAGTGCCTGTGTCCCGGCGTGATCTGCCGCCAGTGCGCATGCGCGGGGGAAGACTCCGCGATCCCGGATTCCAGGGCTGCGATCCCTGACATTACCCTTCTCTCATGGACCTGCAACCCCTGATAGTGCTTGGAGACTCAGTCTTCTTCATTGGAAAATGATACAAATGTAGCAAATTGCTTTAAAAAAGTGAAGACTGAAGTGAAGGATCTAATAAAGATTCAAGATTAACGTTTGTTTATCGCTTTAAATTTGTATCATTATATTTTGGGTAGGTTTTTTTTTGTAAATCATGATCTATTGGTTGTGTCTAGATTTGACTATTTTCTGGAGGCAGCCTAACATGCTCTTGAAGAACTAGCCTGCCCTCTGTTGAAAGCCTTCTTTGACATGTCATGTCAAAAAAGGCTTTCAGCACAGTAGAGTGAGTTTGTGACTGAGAAGATGCAGAGGGTGAGACTGCATGTCTTTTGGGGGGTGTGAAGTGTTATTCAATATTTTGAGGTGGGGTTTTGAAAGGATTCATGCAATGAGATGCTTGAACAATAAATGCAGCTCTTGACAAGACCATCAGCAACCATTGCCTGATGCAGACTAATCAACACACAGGTAAAAGTTATAATTTAAGTAATAAAAAAATGAATACAATTATATGGTTAAAATAGAATGGATTATAAATATAGTTTACTTTCTAGATACAACAGCCAAAAATATTGTGCAGTTTCACAGTAAGTAAGCACTTACCAGCCAGGTTTACATTTACAAAAACAAAATGAGAATTTATTATTTCATTGAAAAAAGAAAGAAAAATTGCTCAGTCCATGTGCATTGTGTGAGGTGTTGTAGAAAGCTGCAGTTTCACAGGGAGACAACAGGCAGGTTTAAATTCAGAAAATTAAAATTAGAGTGTTTTATTTCACTTTAGCCACCTTCAGTCCAGCAGTTGTATATAAATGGCTGGACGGTGGCAGTGCAGGGGCGGGTGGCTGTTTATAAACGGCCTCCCAGCACCCTGCTTGTGCGCGCTCCCAGGGAGCACGCAGCAACACGATCCGGTACCCGCTGTGTCCTCCAGACACAGTGGAACACCGAGCGTCAGACGGGACCTCCGTGAAAGGTCCCAATCATGTGATCACTGATTGGCCAATCAGTGATCACATGCAGAGTAGTTAGCAAGATGTCACTTGTGACATCATTGCTTGCTACGTGTGAAATCTGTGAATGATCACAGAGGTCACATGGTACAAGGCTAGTCACAACAGCCTTGTACCATGTGACAAGCTGTGACCAATCACAGCTCACTCAGTAGTTCTCAATGGCTGCAAGAATGCAGCTAGAGAGAAGGAAAAATAATTGCTTTTACAGCCTTTATGGGTGTAAAAGCAATCAGTGTAAAAAAAAAAAAAAAAAAAATCTTCATCACCCCCCACAAGTAGTACAGTGTCACCATGGTGACACTGTACTGCTAGAGTGGCAGTATGTAAAAAAAGAAAATAAATAAATAATATAAAAAAAATGTAAAAAAAAATGTTTAAAAATTATAATTTTTGGTTATAAACTAATTTGGGTTATTTATTTTTTTACTAAAAAGATGATGGAATCAGTTTTGGCCAAGATTTATGATGAAGTACTATTTATTTGCAAAATTTTAAAAGAAAAACACTTTTATCTAAAAATTTTTTGGAATTTTTCATTTACATAGCAAAAAAAAAAAAAAAAAAATCCCAGTGGTGAATAAATACCACCAAAATAAAGCATTATCTGTCTCAAAAAATGCTAAAAAATTCATATGGGTACAGTGTTGCATGACCGCGCAATTGTCATTCAAAGTGTGATAGCACTGAAAGCTGAAAATTGGCCTGGACAGGAAGGGGGTAAAAGTGTCTGGACTGGAAGTGGTTAGAAAGGCAGCACAGTGGATAAGTGTTTAGCACTTCTGCCCAGAAGCCCTAGAGTCATTGTTCAAATCCCAACCATGACACCACCTGCCTGGATTTTGCATGTTCTCCCTGTGGCTGCATGGGTTTCCTCCCACACTCCAAATACATACTGGTAGGTTAATTGGCTTCTATCTAAATTGGTCCTAGTATATGTATGTATGAATGTGAGCTAGGGACCTCAGATCGTATGCTCCTTGAGTGTTAGGTACTGATGTAATTGTACAATATATATAAATAAAGTGCTGTGTAAATTGACAGCTCTATATAAGTACCTGTAATAAATATTGTACTGACTTTATGCATTGTATTTAAGCACTTTTAGTAGACCACATTTTGAACAGGATCCACACATAAACATTATGGCCACTGGATGGAGATGAAGGGCATACTTATTTTCTATGATACTCAGCACCATCTAGTGGTATTTTCCCTTTTCACACTGTTATTTCTCAATGAATAACTTGTGATTTGCAGTGAATGTAGCCAAAGAACACTTGATTTTGCTCTATTTACACACAATTAATTTACATATAATTTCAATGGCCTACAGCTTAGTCTTTCTCTGACTCAATGTACAGTATATATAGATAGGCATTTTCAGCAATTAACACCAACATTAGTATTTTTCCCAGCAGTCCATGATCTTTCCATTACTTCTCCACTTCTGACACATGAGAAAAACCCCATGACTGGCTCTTCTAAGCTACTGAACCCCAGTTTGGAAGCCAGGAAGGCCAAGTGACTGTTATGGGAGCAAATGGGCACAATAGTACGCAATTTCCTTGAACTGCAAATGATTCAGGTCAAACTCATAGTAAGCAGGAACCTGAGATCATCCCTTTTGCAGTGTATTGATGAACTAAGGTTTGGACCGAACCTACAAGCAGCTGGTACATGATAGCAGGCCACCATCCCAATCAGCCGTAACAAAGCAGCAGGGATGCTGGTGACATAATTGACCTGATATGGCCACATGACAATATTTGGTCAATGACATTGCCATTGGGGTTCATCCTAAATCTTACTTCCCTGCTATTCATAGGGCCACAGGGGCGGTTGGTTGAATTCTCTGGATCAACTAAAAAATATATGTATTGGCTAGAGATACACTATAATATTTTCATATATATATATATATATATATATATATATATATATATATATATATATATATACACAGATCATCCCAGGAGATTTGCGTCAGCTGCTTACCTGAAGAGTTGTTCAATTAATACAATACTTAATTAGTAAGGTCTTTTATTATTTGCAAACAATATATGTAATCAGTCCCTGAGGATCAAAACAAATTCATTTAAGTTCATTCTCTGATTTGATGAGTTCCATAAGCATACGAGGCATGTAAGCCAAGCCTCTGTCTAACTACTAATGAGGAACTGAAAATCATAAATCGGATTTGCCAATTACCACTTTTCATTTTTTATTTGTAATTTTCTACTACATTTTGGCTATGGGAGTTCACCTAGAAAATGTAAGTAATTGCCGGCTCTGGACCTCTTCTGCTTTCTTACCAAAAATATATAGCCTTTTGACATAATGGGTTTGGGAAATATTAGTTTATGTTTTAATTTTCTGTCTACATTCAATAAAATTGTACTCATCTGTACTTTTTACTTTTATGTATTAAAGGATTTTTGTAGTTTTAGGCAAAATGACAACAGTGACACTAACCCATCCATCATCCAATCCTCCCAGTCTCTGTATGGAGATCTCTTCCTACATGCAGATGAATTTCTATTTTCTTCTGCACAATCTGTACTGGCCAACTCATCATTTACTTTGACTATGACTCTATAATCCTGGTAGAGAGGGCAGAAGATGAAGGTAAGGATCTATGCCAGCATGTCCATTACTTGTCCCACATCTTGGTCTCTGCATAGATACCGTCCTTACTAGATGTTGCTGTAAATGCTGTGATAGCCTGTACAAGAAATATGGAGCACACCTTACTGAATAGGGAATTACATCCACACTGTGCTGTGCATAATCTGCTCCATGTCATCCAACTTTATACACTGTGTTGTACCTTACTGCTCCACACCATCCAACTCTATGTATGCTGCTGTACATTCACTGCTCCACACCATCCAACTCTACACACTGTGGTGTAGATTATCTGCTCTATGCCATTCAACTCTATACCTTGTGCTATACTTTATCTGCTCCATGTCATTCAACTCTATACACTGTGCTGTGCATTATCTGCTCTATGTCATCCAACTTTATACATTGTGCTGTACATTATCTGCTCCATGCCATCCAGCTCTATACACTGTGCTATAATGTATCTGCTCCATGCCATCCAGCTCTATACACTGTGCTATAATGTATCTGCTCCATGCCATACAATTCTATACAATGTGCTATATATTATATGCTCCACGCCATCCAACTCATACACTGTGCTGTACATTATCTGCTTCATGCAATCCAACTCTATACACTGTGGTGTAGGTTATCTGCTCTATGCCATCCAACTCTATACACTGTGCATACATTACTGCTCCACACCACCCAACTCTATATACTTTGCTGTACATTATCTGCACCACACCATCCAACACTGCACACTGTGCTGTACATTCTCTGCCCCACACAATTTCATTTTGTAAACTGTGCACTCGATGGGGTTGATTTACTAAAACTAGTACACTTAGAATGTGGTGCAGCTGTGCATGGTAGCTAGTCAGCTTTTAACTTCCGCTTGTTCAATTAAGCTTTGGCAATAAAATCTGGAAGCTGATTGGTTTATATGCACATTTGCACCAGATTTTGCAGTTGCCAGTTTTAGTATATAACCCACTATGTGTGTGGCATATCACTCCAAGTTCCCTTTTACAGCATTTCCCTCTGCACATTTCTCAAAATATTTTCCACAATTACACTTTAACCAGAATGAGATTAAATATTTCTTCCTAGCCACATCTCCTCAGGATTTTATTTTTGTAGACGATGGAGTCCGTTTCATACAAGGAGACTTCAATCAGTACAATGTTATTTTTTTTAAATAGACTTTTATAGGTGTAGCACTACCCCCTTAGGAGTTTTGGGGTCCCCCTATAGTCCTGCGCAGCCAGGCAACACACATTTTCCTCCACACTTGCACACGGGAGGCAGTAAACAGTCCTTGAGCTTGGTTTTATGTTATATTAAAGAGTATTGAACTTGGATGGGGTTGAGGGGTGCATGGGATGCCCAAGGAACTGTAGAAACCTGAGGACAAACTCCTTAGCAACTATGTACAGATGTGAACAAAAAAAAAATAAAAGTATTTCCAGCTCTCCAGACCTTCTGGGGTACCTCAGACTCCAGATGAATCCTCCTCTTCACCCAGCTGCCATTGGGTATCCCTGGGCAAAGGGATCCAGAAACTGCAACTTTGGCAAAGCAGCTCCAGATGAGGAGCTAGTTGGGTTTGCCACCTGACTGCTCTATCCCCTTATCTGGCCCAGGGGGTGTAGGATTACTCACTCAGTCCTCTCCTGTGAGGTTGTTGGGTTGGTGGTTGCCTTCAGGCCTTATGCTGGGCTGGCTCCTTCCTTTCTCCACAGGTGGTCCTCACTCAGGGGACAGTGAGGCTAAGAGATCCTCCTCTCCAGTTCCTGCCAACAGGTAGGCCCCTCTCTTGAGCTCCACCCCAGATTATTATTAAAAAATAGATGTATGAGTAAGTGGGTACTGAAGCGACCAATGTCTGGAACCGAAAAAACTCAGGTGAGAAGAACGTCACCAGCACACCAAGGATCTCCAGTTATGGGTCCAAAGCTTTAATAAGCAATCACATAGTTACAGCAAGTATGATGTTTCAGATCATTGTGTTTTGCATGTGTCTTAATGTGGCTTGTGCTAAGGTAGCCCATTCATTTGAAATGGGCTTTCAACCCAATGGGGCTTGTGCTAAGGTAGCCCATTCATTTGAAATAGGCTTTCAACCCACCAAAAATCTGACACATAGCATTTTTTTCCAAAGCAGCATATCACAGTGCATGGCAGGGTATTACCATGGATAGAGATGAACTGTAATTCATTTGTATCAAAGGTGTGTTGCCTTAGTGCATTGGGATGCTTTTGAAAATATAGAGCACCATAGTACACTATTGCATTGCTATGTGTTTAGGTAAGGTGCACAATGCTAGCAAACTGAAAGGTCTGAATGAACTCTTAAAGTTTACATTGGAGTACATGTAACAACTTTAAAAGGTCTACTAGACTTGTCTGGTCAGCTAATAGAAAAAAAAATTCTCTATGTCTAAGTCCATACTATATATGATGCAAAACATCCCACAACATAGCATGGTATTTTTGGCCAGGGCTATAACCATGGCTGGACCATGCTGAGAAACAGTAGAAAACCAAAGACCATCAAAGCAGTTTATGTAGCATTTAGACCACATTGCTCTGGCCAATAGTTTGTGTACTAAGCCCTAGACTGATTTCCTACAGTTGCAGAATCTCAGTCCTGAACAGATTCCTCCTTTCTCCGTAAAGAATTTACAATGTTTTATAAGTCCATGTGCTATTAAATGAATGTAACCTTTTTGAAAAAAACTGTACCAAATATTCTATTAAACATTATAATCTTGTTCATGTGTAGGTGAATACAGTATTCTATCGTGATGTGGACATTTCTAATGTCTCTACAAAACTGGTGACTGAGTTTATCATTTTTGGCTTTCCAAGTCTTCAAAGTCTCAACACTCTTCTTTTTTGTTTTTTTTTCTCTATGTCTACCTTTTCGCTATCACTGGAAATGGCATCATATTGCTCCTCATTATTTTTGATCAAAAACTTCACACTCCAATGTATTTCTTTGTCAGCAATCTCTCATTCTTGGACATGAGTTCCACCACTGTAAACATCCCCAAGATGCTTGCCAAGTTCTCAATGAACAATGAAGTTATCTCTTTTGTGGGGTGCTTCCTCCAAATGTATTTCTTTATTGTTTGTCAAGCAGTTGAGTGTTTTCTTCTGGCTGCGATGGCCTATGATCGCTATGTGGCCATCTGTTCTCCACTCCATTACCATAACATCATGGTCAGACATGTATATATCATCCTAGCTATGGCATCATGGATACTAGGCTTAGTATTTCCAATTGCAATGATCACGCTGGCTTTTAGGTTGCCTTTCTGTGGCCCAAACATTATTCACCATTATTACTGTGATCACCCACCATTGCTTCAGTTAGCTTGTGCTGACACCTCACTCAATGTGGCAGTAGGTTCCACTCTTAGTGCCATTGTAATTGCATTATGTTTTTCTCTAATTGTGACATCCTATGTTCAAATAATCAGGTCTGTGCTCAAGATAGCATCATCCAAAGGGCGTAAGAAAGCATTTTCCACCTGTGCTTCCCATTTCGTGGTGGTGAACATGTACTTTCTGCCATCAATCTTCATGTATGTTCGGCCAACTGCTTCTTACTCAGCTGATATTGACTCTCTGGTGGCTATGTTCTACACAGTATTACCGCCAATGCTAAACCCAATTGTGTATAGTTTACGGAATAAAGATATTAAGGATTCTTTCAGAAAACAAATATGTTGCACCTAGAATATATGTAAATAAAATCAAGCCTTTACAAAATGAAGGTATATGTTCCCTGATTTACCGCCACGTTCTTCAAGATCTTGTTTGCTCATATTAAGGTTCTCCATGCCCTTGACACATTTGACAGAAAGAAAATAGAAAACAAAGGGACCTGTGCACTTCAAGTAATCAGTATGTTTATAGAAGGTATACCTATTTAATTTAGAAAAGCTTGATTCCCACAATATAAAGTCCATACCCATTTAGAATAAAAAAAGGCAACACTAGTATATAAACACTACTTGGAATCCAAAATTTGATGCTAAACCACATATGTGCCTTAAAGTGTATCTAAACACAAGATCAAAAAGGTAATATAATGAAGATTATTTTGAGGCAAAGCAAGAAAGCATAAACCTCTGTAGTATAATCATGGCTTTTTTCTCAGAGAATAGGTGCAGGAACCCCACACCCTTCTGATTCACCCCTTGTTTCTGTCCCCTACCCACCTCCAAGCATTGTTCTTTGGTTCCACCCCCTACCCACCTCCCACTACCGCTCCTTTTAGAGCATATAGAGCCAAGTATCATTTTGTATGGAATTTGTTGATGATAACAGCAGTAATAGCAGTAAAATACATCCCCTGCAACAAAAACTCCCCCAGCAACAATGGACCCCTACAGCTAAATACCACCCCAACAACAATAGACCCCAGGCAGCAACAAAAGATCTCCCATCAACAAGCAACAATAGACCCCTCCCTAAACATTAAATCCCTTCTGGAAACAATTGACCCACCCCAGCAACAATAGACCACCATGCAAAAATAGATCCCCATCCAGTGACAATAGATCCCCCAGCAGTCAGCATCAATAGACCCTCCAGCATACCCTTAGATAAACAGAAAATAACTGGATACTAACATCCAGTAAATTGATCCAGGAAATCTCTGATTGCCTCTCGGGGGATCAGGAAATCATTTTTTTCCCAGCAGGAGCAAATTGGATAATGCTTTGCTGGGGTTTTTTTGCCTTCCTCTGGATCAACTGTGGGTATAGGATTATAACTTAACTTTTTTTTTTTATGGTTGAACTGGATGGACTTTTGTTTTTTTTCAGCCAGACTAACTATGTAACTATGTAACCCCAGCACCCCTTGCCATTACATGCATTCAGTGCTGAAGGTGCCGGCACTGCATTTCCCCATGTTCCCACTGAAAAAAAAGCCCTGAGTATAATATTGTGTATATAAACTACTTACAATTGATAATCATAATTCTATATGTGATAGACAAAAGAAGTTTATTTTAGATCTCTTGGACTTTTTTTGTCTACTGAACAGTACAATTTACAGAAAATGGGAGTAGCTATGAGTAAGAGGGTAGGTTTTCTCCCAGTGTGGTCAACATGTTTATGGCCCACTGGGAGGAAGGTGCTATGTACAGTATAATAAAAACATGGCTGAGGTAGTCATCTGGAAAAGATTCATCGATGAGGCCCTCTTAATATGGTGGGGAACAGATGAAATTACATGATTATTTATGATTTCTTTGAATAATTATGATTTAGAGATAAAATGGTCATGTGAACTGAGTAACACAGAGATTAACTATCTTAGACCTCACTGTTTTTAAGAGAAACAATCATTAGCCGCTAAAACATTTTTTATAAAAAGACTAACAAAAATGAATACATTCCACTTAGCAGTTGTCATAATCTTTCATGGTTATCTGCATCCCTAGGGGACAATTCATGCGTTTATGCAGGAACTGCTCCAATATTTCTGATTTCCTTCTACAAGCAGAAATGTTGAAAGAAAGATCTATGGTAAATGGTTAGAATGAACAGGATTTAAATGTAGAAATAACACAAATTTCCCAGATTACAAGAGAAACACCTTTTAAATACAACCCTTATGAAACAGGATAATAGTAAATGTGAGTGGGCTTTCTCCACAATTTTTTCAATACAACATTCTAAGATCTGAAAAATATTGAATAAACATTGGGATGTTATTAAGAATGATAGGCAGTGGCATCACTAGGGGCCCCCTACTGTGGGCCGCACCGGGTGACACCATCACAGGGTTGACACCAAAATGAAAAGAAGAGCTGTCTGTGGCTGTCATTAATCCTAGCAGAGTGTGCCCTGTCCTCTCCTCGGGTACCGGGGCTCCTCATCCCTCCTGCAGCCCCAGGAATAGCCGTGCCATGCGGGGGGGGGGGTGAGATGTCAAGTCCTGGTGGGGTGGGGGGTCCGATCCCCAGGATTACAGCAGCTGCTGCAGGCCAATTCACACCCAGCCTGTCCCTCATACACTGGAGCAGAGCCCGCCCCCCGCCCTCTGATTGGACGGCTCCTACTCTACATGTCAGTCCATGATAGGTAATGACCCCAGCCATAGCCAGTCCTCTGCATCACACATCACTGGCCAGTCTCTGCACAGTACAGCCTTCCATCTCCCAACAGAGAGCTCGGGAGTGGGTTGACACCACGTGTTACTGCACCGGGTGACACCAACCCTAGTGACGCCTCTGATGATAGGATTATAGGTGATACCAGGGGCGGACTGACAAATCATGGGGCCCCCCGGCAATAGGGGATCATGGGGCCCCTGTGTCCTTGCCCAAACTCAAAAAAGCCTATGAAAAAGGTACCAGGGGCATCTTATGGGGCCCCCTACTGACCCCGGGCCCTCGGGCAGTGCCCGAGTTTCCAAATGATCAGTCCACCCCTGGGTGATACAATTCCTGATAAACCTTCTGTTATATATAAAAAGGCAATGGCTTTGAGACATTTCATAGCCCACAATGTGGTTCAGAAGCCTCAGAAAGCATTCATGTTTGGGAATTTGGTCGGTATCTTTCCCTGTAGAAAATGTAAAGTTTGCAAACTAGTGGGGAGAAACTGTTTAAGAACAAAAGAAAATAGATCTGAAGTGACAAACAAGGTGTATAATAGTAAACATTTCATCATATGTTCGACTACTTATGCAGTATACATGTGGAGATACGCGTTGGGGAGGGGCAGTGACATCACCACGCATCCTTACACAGCGAGCACTGGTAGTGTATGCGAGCACACAGAGGCTGGTCTTCACCGCTTTAAGCGGCTATTATACAAAGTGCAGATTGTTTTTAATCAATGTGAGTGCATACTGAGCACAAATTAAAGTGTTTTTTTTAACGATAAAGCACTAGGCACTTTTCTCTATTTACATGATCTATATGAGGAATGTCTAAAGGGCTGGATCATGGAAAGATCTGAGGAGGGAGAGATCCATATGACCATCCAGGCTTACATAGTAGACCTCTATCTGCAACCTTCACCTGCATCACCTCAGGCTGATTGGAAGGAGAGCACACAGATATTTCATCTTTGCTGAACTCTGCACCAAGTTTGTTTTGTGTTTTTGCACAATATTTATGGAATCTCACTTTTTATGAATTTTTCATATTTTTCAATTTATTAATTGGATTATTTATTTAATCATCGAAGGACACAAATTTGAATAATTTTGTACAGACTTATTATATTATTTTTTTTTTTTTTTTATATCACCAATTTTGATATATAGTTTCCTAATTTATTTATTCACTATTAACACATGTTTGGGTATTGATTGGCATTACCATCATGTATGGTTACACATAAGAGATCATGCAGCTTTTAGAGATTTAATGTAATTACAGTTTTTATACTATATACAGGTAATAGGTATTGATAGAGCGCGGCATCTATATTTTCTTCATTTGTATACATGTAGAACTGTTTGTGCAATAAGCAATATTTGGGTAGGACAAAGATGAATTTATATATTACAATAGGCAAACATTAGTGATGGGTCGAACACAAAGTTGAGAGCATGAAATTGTCCAAAATGGAACTTAGGGGCCAAACCCAACCGCTGAAAAACAACCCCACACCATAATCACCCCTCCGCCAAACTTTATACTTGGCACAATGCAGTCAGGCAAGTACCGTTCTCTTGGCAATAGCCAAATCCAGACATGTCCATTGGATTGCCAGACAGAGAAGCGTGATTTGTCACTCCAGAGAACACATCTCCACTGCTCTAGAGTCCAGTGGTGGCGTGCTTTACACCACTGCATCTGATGATTTATATTGCACTTGGTGCTGTAAGGCTTGGATGCAGCTGCTTGGCCATGGAAACCCATTCCATGAAGCTTTCTATTCATGTTGTTGTGCTAATTTGAAGGCCACATGAAGTTTGGAGGACTTTAGCTATTGACTCTGCAGACAGTTGGCAACTTCTGTTAACTGTGCGCTTCAGCATGTGCTGACCCTGCTGACCTACAACTTGGTGGCTGAGTTGCCGTTGTTCCCAGTTGCTTCCACTTTGTTATAATCCCACTAACAGTTGAGCGTGGAATATTTAGTAGCCAGGAAATGTCACGGATGGACTTATTGCACAGGTGGCAACCTATCACGGTACCACGCTTGAATTCACTGAGCTCCTGAGAGTGACCCATTCTTTCACAAATGTTTGTAGAAGCAGTCTGCATGCCTAGGGGCTTGATTTTATACAACTGTGGCCATGGAGGTGATTGGAATACCTGAATTCAATGATTTGGAGGGCTGGCCTAATACTTTTGGCAATGTAGTGGATTTTCAGCATCACGCTCTGTTAGACCACCTATAATCTGGAGTCTAACTGTTTAGTAAGGAGCAGTGTGTTTTTTTTATGGTGGTGGGCATGAGAGTCTCCATCTCACCACACGTGGAGGAATATTGTGGTCACGGCTGTTCATCATAATCAGAATTTTGTCATCAACAGACTTTTTAATTGTTTGGTGATTCATGTATTTTGACTTAATGATATTATTGGTAGGAGCAAATTTAAAGTATAACTGACTCACTATTAGTATATTTTTTTATCAATAGCACAACAACTGAATATCAACTATGCATGAAACACACATTTGCACACGCTATCTAACGTTTCTAGCAAATGAGCATCAACAATGGTCTGTATGAGATAGGGATACCCTAAATGAATTACTTAGCTTTGCCTTTAGTTTGTGATTTCTATAACAAACAGGACTCCAGGGTACTCAAGCAATCATAGGAAACTGGGTACTCTCATAGCGTATGTATAGCATTTAGTATCATCCCCAGATGACATTCCATCTTTGGTCTTCTGAAGTCCCCTCTGGAACAGACCTTCCTTGGTGTTCTGGAGCCCCCTTTCCTCTACCCAAATCTTCTCAGTTTTATGGAACCCCCTCTGGCACTGACCTTACTTGGTGTTATGGAGCCCCTTTACTTCTACTCAAATCTTCTCAGTGTCATGGAGTTCCAACTGGCACTGACCTTCCTTTGTATTATGCAGCCCCCTACCTTCTACCCAGACCTTCTCAGTGTTATGGAGTCCCCACTGGCACTGACCTTACTTGGTGTTATGAAATTGCCTTTCCTCTATCCAAATCTTCTCATTGTTAAGGAGCCCCCTCTGGCACTGACCTTGCTTGTTGTTATGGAGCCCCCTTCCCTCAACCCAAGTCTTCTCAGCTTAGTGAAGCCCCTTCCTTCTTAGTTCTTCTTGTTCTTATGGAGCCCCCTTCCTTCTTAGTTATTCTGTTGGTATGGAACCCTTGCTGTCCCTCTCTCTCTGCCATTTTATCCTAGTTCCTTCCATTGCCTATCATTGAAATCTCTGCTTGGTCCAAACTGCTCAATTAGATCTTTCCCATGAAGGTGATTGTTTGAAACTCAAGCCCTCTTTGATGTGATGATTATTCAATATTAATTACTGTCTCTCATTGCTATCCATAGTCATGGTGTCTCTCTCATCATTTATTGACCATACTATATATATGAAGGAATAGTGCTGTCTGTCATCCTAGGAGAAGGAGTTTCACTCTAATTCAGTGGTCTCCAAACTGTGGCCCTTTGCTTGCTTTTATCTTGCCCTTAGGGCACTATTTCATCCACTGATACCAACAATGGGGCATAATTTTCCCCACTGACACCAATGATGGGGCACAATTCCTCCCAATGACACAACAATTGGGCCCAATGACCCCACTGATGGGGCACAATTCCTTCCACTGAATCCAATGATGGGGCACAAGTCCTCCCACTGACACCAAAGATGAAGCAAAATTCCTCCCAATGACACCAACAATGGGGCCCAATGACCCTACTGATGTTGCACAATTCCCACTTACACCAAAGATGGGCCTTGCTTTTCCCCACTGACATCGGGACCTTTTCTAGTCTCAATGGCCACAGACCAGCCCCACTACAGTCTGAAGGACAGTACACTGGCCCTTTGTCTAGAAAAATTGGAGACCCCATCTCTAATCTAATAATCATGGTATCATAAATTATGCCAAGGCACATGTTGATTGTCGACATTTAATGTCTTCAGCATTACCGGGACAAGCTTAGGTTACTGTGGCTAACCGCAACTAGTTTTGACTATTAGACTATTAGACATAATAGCTATTCCATGCACACATGTTAAAAATTTAAATTGGATGATGTTAAGCAATCTATTTGAATAGGAAGGATAAGAACATGAAGAAGGCCAGGCGTGCAGTTGCACCCTGAGGAAGGCCATACCATGGACAAAATGCATCAATGTCACATCACTATTAGTCTATGAAGCAGGCTGGTACACTAGTATGCACATCAGTGTCACATGGAATTGCTTTACATGTTGATCCTACCGGTGAAGTCCATCCTATGCAACTTTCTGTGATGGGGTGACATCACTACTCCAATGCACCTTCATTTAGAGCAGTGTTGTCACTCTTCCAAAGGCTGTGTCTGCTTGTATTTCAGTGGGATGAAAAGACGTTGCAGGGGCATGGCTATCAACATTGTTAAATGTAATTGACAAGCGTGTAACTTGTCAATCAACATCTGGTGACACCTAATCCCATCCACTGCTTTCTGGGTTGGAAGCACTGCCTCTGCTACTGAAACCCTCCCACTGTGAGCTACAGTGTCGGGGGGGCTGTGAGGCAAAAATGAAGGAGAATTTTGCTAATTCAGGGAGGTAAAGAAGTTTTTTTTTTATTTTATGAAGTTTGTACATTACATAGAAACTGGATCTGGGACCTGTTTGTACTGTCACACAGGAGCCTTTAGATACAGTATATTTTGTTTTGCCTTGAGCTCATGACTTGGCAAATGGAACTCAAGCAAGGGTGTAAAAAAAAGGCTTGCTGGCACTTTTTTGGATTACTCTGTTGAAGCTGAACCAGAAATAGATTTTTTTACATGTTATTGAGCCAAAGCACACTAGTGAACCCACCAAGGTATGACTCAAAAAGATGAATTGAGGGGTTATGGAATGGCCTAGTCGAAATCCTGATATGAATCCTATTGAAATGTGAGGGGATTTAAAATGGGCAGTTCATGCAAAGAAACCCACAAACATCTTGTAAATGAAGGAATTTTGAATGGAAAAGTGGTCAAAATATTGTCACAGACTGGTGGAAAGTTATGTAAAATGCCTACAAGAAGTCATTTCTGCTAAAGAAGGAAATACCAGCTTCTAAGGCCAACACAGCAGGAAGAGAATAACCAGCAACATTTCATACAGAGAGAGCACCTGCCAGGGTGTGAATCCCTCATCAGTATGTTATCAGCTGTCTCTGTCAGCTATCTCATTCAACTCTCAGAAGATTCTGATCCAGCTCCTCTTTTCCTGTCATCAGTAGAGTTGGAAAAGGGTTACCACCCCCAGACCTCATCTACACAAGGTTTTATCCTGCTTCAGAGCTGAACCTGGGCCTCATTGATGACCTGATGGGACCTGGTATGGGATTACCAATTGTACACCCATATTGGTGACTTTGGTTATGACAGTAGGCAGTAGTTGCAGAAGAGGAATGACTAGAATATAGGATATCAATGGGACTATCATAGTTTTCCATTCAGGACAACATAGTATGGTCTCTTTGAAGCCATCACCTTGACCCAATTACACTCATCTTCATAGAGCTCCCCCACCACTCTCAACTCTATTGCAGCTTCTTCAAAATACTAGGTGCTGTCTGGTGTTGAAGCATATGGGAGCAACAACATCACTTGCCCCATCATATTGACATATTTGGTCGTTGTGGTTTCCCCAAAAAATGTTTGAAGTTATTATGTTTCTAAAGGGGAAAGATTAACTTTTTTATTTATCACATACCAGGTGAAGGCAGGAACATTGGGGAATCCTCTCTTGCACCTCCTGCATAACTCCCCTGAAGGTGGAGACAGAGAGTGTAAGGGCAAGGAGTACCACGAATGCTGGAGTAGCTGGCTGGTGATGTCCACTCTGTATTTGGGTAGAGCTGGAAGTTGCAATTCTTAGAACAGGATGCAGGAGCAGCTTGACACCAGAGTAGGAGACAGAAGCAGGCCTGGGAAATGAGCAGTAGTCAGCAATAACTGGACAGAGAGGGACCAAATCAGCAAGCAAAGCAAGTCAAGAAGGCGGGCCAAGGTCAGTAACAGCCTGGCAAAGCAGTGCAGAATCAGCAGGCAAAGACAAGTCCAATAAACAAGCCGGTGTCAGAGTAATGAGCTAACAGAGTTGAAGCAGGAGCAGAAGCAAAAGCAAAGTCCAATGGCAAGCAGGGTCATGCACAGGCAAGCAGGTACAGCTGATCAGGTCTCAGGAACACAGGAACAAGCTGGAGACCATTCAGCAGCTGCTCATATTGACAGACCAGTTTAAAAGACAGACCAGTTTAAAAAGGACACTGGGCTCCAATTGTGCATGCTAAGTGGTATGCGCAGTCACTCACATACATGTGCGGGATGAACTGGCACTGTATATCTAACATTGCCCCTTCGCTTGGAAAAATGAGCATACGTGCAACGCATGAGCATAAGTCTGTGCAGGGCCGGATCTAGTCTGTCTGACTTTGGGGTGTATTAAAAAAAGTCAGGGGAGCAGGAGACAGTTTGTAGGGCAGCATACAAGGGTTAGCATGGCAGAGGACAGGGGTCAACAGGACAGAAGAAAGGGGTCAGCAGTGCAGAGGACAGGGGTTAGCAGGGCAGGGTAGAGGAGTCTGCATGGTGAAAGACAGTGGTCAGCAGAGTTGAGGAGAGGGTCACTGCTGGTAGGGCACTTAGGAGAACTTCTCCACCCCACACAGCACATAGCTGAGATCAGTATCCTTCCACACAACTGGCTACTGCAACTACCAATCCATTTAGGGAATTTCACAGGTCAGATCTGCAACTGCAGATCTCTACACATTGTTTAGATCCATGCTATGGGGAATCTGATCTCAGCTATGTGTTATGTGTGGGGAGGAGCCTTGATGAGTGCCTTGTGTGCAGTGCAGGCAGTGCCAGGAGAAGGTCATCTAGCACTCAAGGTAAAGGCGACAAACAGTGCCCCCCCCCCCCCCAAAAAAAAAAAAAAAAAAAAAAACAGCACTCATCAACATGCTCACCCCCTAAGAATACATTCCTTTTGCAAGCCCAAATTCTACCCAAACAGAAATTTAAAATTACCCATTTTTGCTCCCCAATCCCACCTTTCAGCTCAAATCCCCCAAACAAATCTTTCATGCCCAATCACTCCTCCTAGCACACATCCTCTTTCCTGCCAAATCCCCCTCCTAATACAAACCCTCTCCCCCAAATCCCCACTCTCACTAATTCCTCCCCTAGTACAATTCCTCACTCTAAGCATAATTCCTTTACCAAATCTCCCCTTCTTGTACAAATCCCCCCATCTCCCTCTCCTAGCATAGATCCTCTCCCCAAATCCCCACTCCTAGTGTAAATCCTCTCCCCAAATCACCGCTCCTAGTACAAATTCCCCCACTCCTGGCACAAACCCTCTCCCCCAAATACCCACTCCTAGTGTAAATCCTCTCCCCAAATCACCCCACCTAGTACAAATTCCCCCCATTCCTGGCACAACCCCTCTCTCCCAAATCCCCACTCCTAGCACAAATCCTCTCCTCAAATCTCCCCTCCTAGTACAAATCCTCCCTCCTAAATCCCTCTTCCTAGTACAAATCCCCCCTACTAGTACAAATCCCCCAAAATTCCTCCTCCTAGCACAAATGCCTACAAATTCCCCTTCCCAGTCAAATCCCCCACATACCCAAATCACCCTAGTAGCACATACCACCCCCAATTCTCCCCACCTTGCACTAATACCCCCAATTCCCCCCTCCTAGCACAATACCCCTCCAATTCCCCTCTCCTAACACAACCCCCCCCATTCCCCCCTCCTAGCATAATTCCTTTCCAATTCTCCTCTCCTAGCACCATCCCCCCCAATTCCGCCCTCCTAGCACAATTCCCCTCCAATTCCCCCCTCCTAGCACAAATCCTCCCCCCTCCCAAATCCCCCTCCTTGCACAAATCAGCCAGGGGCAGCACAGTCAGGGGTAGCATTGGAAACTATCATCATGGATAAAGTAATCATCTTGGATTAAGTATTGAGCATTGCACTTTGGTTCTGCACTTCAGCGAATGCACAAAGCAAGAAGCAGACAACTTCAAAGACTAATCAGACTACAGGTGACCTTTTCCCCATCCAGCTCTTTCAGCTCTTATCCAGTCTGCTTTATCTCCACTCTGCAACATGCACTCCCTACCAGGGGCGGACTTATAACTAATGGGGGCCCCCTCAGGCAATACGGGATCATGGGACCCCTGTGTCCTTGCCCAAACTCAAAAAAGCCTATGAAAAAGGTACCAGGGACATCTCATGAGGCCCCCTACTGACCCCGGGCCCTCGGGCAGTGCCCAAGTTTCCAAATGGTCAGTCCGCCCCTGCTCCCTTCTTCTCCTTCTCACAGTTGTGTCCTCTCTCTTCAAACTCTCTCTCTCCTTCACCTCTCTTCTCCACCCCACAACTTATATATATTACCCTCACTCCTTTCTTCACCTTACTACTGTACTCATCAACTCCTGCTAATTCTGAATGCACACACTAATAAAACCTCCAGGACACTGGATCCTGTCCTTCCATATACAGTAAGTCATACTCCCATATTAACTCCCTCACCCTTCTGCTTCTTCTAACATCTGGAGACATTTCCCCAAATTCTGGGCCGCCATCTTTTTCCCTCGATCAACACACCCGCCCACCCCTATCCTCCAACAGCAGCTGCAATCCACACAATCTAGTTACTATTTCTCTTCTTCCTAGACCCAGCCTCCCCTTTTCCTGTGCCCTCTGGAATGCCCGCTCTGTCTGTAACAAACTTACCTCTGTCCATGACATTTTTATCACAAACTCCTTTAACTTGCTTGCAATTACGGAAACCTGGATTCATGAATCTGACTTTCCCTCTCCTGCTGCCCTTTCCCATGGTGGTTTCCTCTCTGGACTCACTCTCCCAGGCCTAGTGGATGGAAAGGAGGTGGAGTTGGAATCATCCTATCCCCTCAAAGCACTTTTCAGGACCTTCATTCACCTCCCTCTCTGTCCCTCTCCTCATTTGAAGTTGACATTTTTCATCTGTTCTCTCCAGTTTCTTTAAGAATTGCTGTGATCTATCGGCCTCCTGGACCAGTATCAAGCTCCCTTGATGACTTCTCTGCCTGGCTGCCTTAATTTTTCTCTTTTGAAATTCCTACAATAATTCTTGGTGACTTCAACATTCCTGTTAATCTTAACAACCTAACCTCTACACTTCTGAGCCTAACCTGTCAGGAAAGGGCTCACCGCTGGTGGTGCTGTGGCTCACCTGCACTATGGGCTGCAGTACCAGGACTTACCAGCGAGTGCCTTTCAGCAGCCAGGATTTCACCTCGTTCAATCAAGCCATCACCTGAGGCTGATTGCAGGAAGTGTATTTAAACAGCAATCATGCCTGTAATCAGTGCCTTGATGTTTTGTTCCCATGTGCCTTTGATATCCTGTTATCCTGAACCTGAACCTGCTTCCTGCTACCTGCTCCTGTTACCTACTTCTGGACCCAACTCCTTATCCTTTCATTTCTGCCAGTTTCCTTCCCACCTGCTCTCTCTGCTCCTGCGATCCGCTCCTTGTCCTGTCTGGCTCCCAGCGCCCCATGCTGATATGACCCCGGCTAGCCCTGACTACACTTTTACTCTTCATGTGTATATATTTGGTGGATGTTTTGGTTATTTGGTTTTTGTTTGTACTGTGCGTTTGTATATTGGTGTGTCTTACAAATAAATTATATTATTTTACATCACTCCTGAAGCCTGATATTCCCTGTGTCAGTCCACACATCTCTGGTCATATCTGGATTCCTGACATAACCACTTCTTTTCACTTGAATGGTAACTGCCTCGACCTTGTATTCTCCTACCTATGCACTCCTTGAAATCTGACGAAGTTTTATTTTCCTCTCTCTGATCACTCTCTTATTAGCTTCACTCTCTCCTTGGCTTCCTCCTCCTTGTCTTTCAACTACCAAACAGTTACCCGTGGAAACCTTTGTTATCTTAACCCTTCTCTTCTTTTTTCAGCAACAGATTGTCTCTATGGCAAAATCTCAGCCCTGTCCTGCCCCAACCTGGCCACTTTGTCTACAATAGTTCACTGCCATCCACCGTGGACACATTGGCAAACACTATGGTCACCCTCTGGCTCTATCCTTCATTCTTTAACTCATATCTTCAATCTCTCCCTTTCTACTGGCATCTTCCCCAACTCTCTAAAACATGCGCTAGTGACCCCCGTACTTAAAAAATCCTCACTGGACCCCACCAATCTTAACAACATATGACCCATCTCCTTACTCCCTTTTGCCTCCAAACTCCTTTAATGTCTAGTCTACAACCAGTTGAGCTGACACCTTATTGAGAATAACTTCTCGATCCCCTTCAGTCTGGATTTAGCCGACAACACTCCACAGAAACTGCTCTCCTAAAACTCACAACAAACAACTTACTATCCGCTAAAACCAATGATCACTATTCCGTACTCTTGCTCTTGGACCTCTCCACTGCCTTTAACACAGTTGACCACCCCCTCCTCAAAAAACTCTATTTACTTAGTCTTCGTGACTGTACTCTTTGTTGGTTTGAATCTTACCTATCTCACCGCACCTTCAGTGTCACTTACAATGCTACTTCCTCCTCTCCTACTCCTCTTACTGTCGGGGTCCCCCAAGGTTCTGTCCTTTGGATCTCTCCTATTCTTGGTCTACACTTCTTCCTTTGGTCTGCTGATAGCTTCCCATAGTTTCCAATACCTTTTCTATGCTGATGACACACAAATCTATCTCTCTATTCCTCAGCTCACCCCATCAGTTTCCTCACGTATCACCGATTTACTAAGAGACAAATCAGACTGGATGTCACACCACTTCCTAAAACTCAATCTATTCAAAACTGAGCTCAAATTATTTCCTCCCCCACATGCCTCTTCCCCTGATTTCTTGGCCAGGATCAATAGCACCAGTATCAACCATCCCTGCATGCCAGGGTGCTAGTGTAACCCTGGATTCTGAACTATCCTTTTAGGCCCTCATCCAATCCCTGTCCAATTCATGCCGCCTCAACCTCCGCAACATCTCCAGAATACACCCCTTTTTTAACCAATGATACCACAAAGCTCCTAACTCACTCCCTAGTTATCTCTTGCTCGACTACAGCAACTCCCTCCCCATTGGCTTACCTTTACATAGGCTATCCCCCCTCCAGTCCATAATTAATACTGCTCCAAGGCTCATCCACCTTACCAACCATTCAGTGTCTGCTACCCCTCTCTGCCATCCCCTCCACTGACTTCCACTCACCCAACAAATAAAATTCAAAATACTAACAACAGCTTACAAAGCCATCCACAACTCTGCCCCCAGCTACATCACCAACCTGGCCTCAAAATATCAACCAAAACTCTCTCTTCTATCCTTCCAAGACCTTCCGCTCTCTAGTTCCCATGTCACCTTCTCCATGCTTGCCTCCAAGACTTCTCCCATCCTATGGAACTCCATACCCCAATCTGTCCAGCTGTCTCCTTCTAGACATTTAGATTCATGAAAACCTTTCTCTTTAAAGAAGCCTATCCTGCTTCTACTTAGTAAACCACCATTTATTTCCCCCATCAGCTCATCCCCCATTACCTTTTGTATCACTCAACCCTTCCTCCTAGATTGTAAGCCCGCTGTTTCCTATTGTACCAAATTGTATTGTAACTGTAATGTCTAGCTATATAAATCATGTATAATAATAATAACCTTCCCCAATCCTGCCTCCTAACACATCCTTCCAATTACCCTTCCCAGCGCAAACAGCCCCCCCCCCCACAAGCCCTCCTCCACAAGCTCCCCTTCCCCCAATTTTACGTGTGGGAACAACAAGAGTAGTGAGCAGATGCAGGCTCTCTTTGATCTTCACCTGCTGTCATAACAGGGATCCTCCATACGGCAGGTTACAAAGGATTGCTATTACAACCGACAGTACAGGGCTTCATTACCCACCCCCATCTCCTCCAAAGACTGCTCAACTCTTGGAAATGTGGAATGGGGGCGGGTAATGAAGTCATGTACTGTTGGTTGTAATAGCGATCCTATGTAACCTGCTGTATGGAGAATTGCTGTTATGACAGGAGGTGGAGATCACAGAGAGCCCGAATCTTCTCCACGCTCTCTCCTCTCTGCTGCTCCTGTCTGGACTGCTCAGCGGGCACGGCACAATGTACATGGAAGGAGAAGGGACACCCAGCCTGGGGGGGCACAACTGAAATCTGGGGGGTTAGACACACCACCCCAATATCCCCCCCTAGATCTGGCCATGAGTCTGTGCTGATTTTCTGGTGCTAGGAACCTGGTTTTCCTTACAATATTGATGATCCGTATGACTCCTGATGGATCAGTTTATTGTAGCCCCCGTCCTCTTTGTTGCTAGCTGTTCAAGGTTTTCTTTGTTGAGTTCCATTTTCATCAAACCTCCAAGGACAACATTTTTCTAAACTGAAATCTCTTGATCCCTTTTATCTCCCTATCTACATGGAATTCTTCCTAAAAAGTTCCTTCATTACCATCCTCTTGTCTGACATTTATTAGTTTCCCTTTTACTGTGCTATTTATTTACTCAGTATCTGAAATCTGTAGATTAATGTTCCCTTGTAGGATGCCCAGTCTAGAGTGAACAAAAATCTATTTTGGAATTAGCATGCCCACTTGTGCATGTTGCTCATCCCATGTCTATACAGATGTAGCACCTTCCAAGTTTACTAAGGGGAGCTAGCTAATTATTTTTCCTTAGTTGGAAGGCTGAGTAGCAGCCCGGGTGATAGTCAGATGGTCAAATTTGGGTCAGGGCTGAGAGATCAGCCACTGTACAGATCAGCTCACTGATACCTGCCCCTGATCTAGAGACCTGGAAAAGTCTCTAGAGCTCAGTGGGTGCAGGTGAGGAGGAACGGTCAGCACTCTTGAGGGATCCTGGCCAATTCCCAAGCAAGAGTTCTGGTGCAGGGCCAGGACAGCCCTTCAGAGTGATGGAGCCTGCTCAGAGGCAAGGAGAGTTTGGCTAGAAGATAGAGTAAGGAGGATGGAGTGTGGAGCCTAGGAGGGAGTCCAGAAGAGGGGCCCACCTGCAGGCAGGAGCTGGAAGGGAGGATCTCTCATTCCCAACTGTCCCCTGAGAGAGGAAGCAGGGAAAGAGCCAGCCCAGTGTAAGACCTGAAAGCAGCCACCAACCCATAAGCTTGCAGGAGAGGACTGAGTGCATATTCCCACACCCCTTGGGTCGGATAAGGGGAGAGGTCATTCTGATGGGAAACCTGACTTGCCGCAATGTGGGACTGCTGATTTAAAAGTGGAAGATTCTGGGTTCTCTTGCCCAGGGATTCACTCAGGCAGCTGGGTGAAGAGGAGATTTCATCTGGGGTCTGTCGTGGTACAACAGGAGGGCTGGAGAGCTCTTCCAACAAAGAGACTTTTTGACCTAAAAGACTCCTACATAGTTGCCAAGCTGTGTGTCCTCAGTTACAGTTCCCTTTGGGAACCCCATGCACCCCTCAACCCCATCCAAGTTCAATACCCCTTTATAAGAAAAAAAAAAAAAAAACAAGCTCAAGGACTGTGTACTGTCTCCTGCATGCAAGATCAGAAGAAAATGTGTGTTGCCTGACTATGCAGGACTATAGGGGGACCAAAAACTGACATCTGCTTGTGCATGCAAGTGAGGATTCCTGATAACGTGATCACAATGTCAGCTGTGACATGGCGATCAAATGGCTTTGTTTGCAAACAGTAGACTATTCTGGCTTCCAGGGTATTATTCTGTCCCTAAATACATGTAATGCAAGAATATAGGCAGAATGTTTGGTGTCCCACAACTCAAATGAAATGTAAGTTTACATCAGTTAAATACATTCTAGTTGCATCAAAAGGGCCCACATGGAAGAAAAATATATTTTAAATATATTTTAAAAATATTCTTCCCAAATATATTGCCATATATTTGAAATGCTATAATTATGGCCATATTCAATATATTTCAAAATATACTTCAATAAATATATATACAGTATATATCAGGGGCGGACTGACCATTTGGAAACTCGGGCACTGCCTGAGGGCCCGGTGTCAGTAGGAGCCCCATGAGATGCCCCTGGTACCTCTTTCATAGGCTTTTTTGAGTTTGGGAGAGGACACAGGGGCCCCATGATCCCCTATTGCCCGGGGGCCCCATTGAGTTGTCAGTCCGTCCCTGGTAGATATATATATATATATAGATATATATATATATATATATATATATTTTTTTTTTTTTTTTAAATATATATTTTTAAAAAATATATTTTTTTAAATTATATTCTTCAGGTTTTTTTATATATAAAAAAAAGTCATTTTAAACTTATATTTTTAAATGCATTCCAAAAATGTAGATTGTATTTTTAAAGACATACAGTATATTTAAAATGTATTCTTAAAAATATGTTTCATATACTTTGTAATAAAAACACATTTCAACATGCAGTATATACTGTATGTGTATATATATATATATATATATATATATATATATATATATATATATAATATATATACTATATATATATATATTTATTTATTTATTGAAATATATTTTGAAATATATTGAATATGGCCAAAATTGTAGCATTTCAAATATATGGCAATATGTTTGGGAAGAATATTTTAAAAATATATTTTTCTTCCATATGGGGGAGAGGGTTCAATAAAGTGTTTACAACACTTTTCTCGCATTATGGTCCCTTTAAAAAGTGCCACACCTAATTTATACAGATTCCGGTGGTTAATTTTTGCTTTCTTTTCATGATTTGTCACTCTGGCTGTGACAAATTCAAAAATAATTTCTACCAGTTTTCAGACACGGAAGATGGAGGTAATGAAGTCCAGCATTAAAAAATTGGTGTACAGACTAGAGATTATCTGAATAATGTTCTGATGGATAATCCCAACCCCACTGAAGTCAATCAGACTGAATCTTCCATTTCCACGCTCAGAATAGCACAATGTTTTCTAAAGTTGCAAAGGCACCCTCTTCTTTCTCTTCATATACAGCTAATCCAGCCCCACAAACTGGAATGGAGGAGTCAGCAAAATCATCTGAGCACAGCACCAGTCATATGAGCACAGCACCAGTCATCTGAGCACAGCACCAGTCATCTGAGCACAGCACCAGTCATCTGAGCACAGCGTCAGTCATCTGAGCACAGCGCCAGTCATCTGAGCACAGCGCCAGTCATCTGAGCACAGCGTCAGTCATCTGAGCACAGTGCCAGTCATCTGAGCACAGCAGCAGTCATCTGAGCACAGCACCAGTCATCTGAGCACAGCATCAGTCATCTGAGCACAGCGCCAGTCATCTGAGCACAGCGCCAGTCATCTGAGCACAGCGCCAGTCATCTGAGCACAGCGCCAGTCATCTGAGCACAGCGCCAGTCATCTGAGCACAGCGCCAGTCATCTGAGCACAGCGCCAGTCATCTGAGCACAGCACCAGTCATCTGAGCACAGCATCAGTCATCTGAGCACAGCACCAGTCATCTGAGCACAGCACCAGTCATCTGAGCACAGCAGCAGTCATCTGAGCACAGCAGCAGTCATCTGAGCACAGCGCCAGTCATCTGAGCACAGCGCCAGTCATCTGAGCACAGCGCCAGTCATCTGAGCACAGCGTCAGTCATCTGAGCACAGCGTCAGTCATCTGAGCACAGCGCCAGTCATCTGAGCACAGCGTCAGTCATCTGAGCACAGCACCAGTCATCTGAGCACAGCACCAGTCATCTGAGCACAGCGCCAGTCATTTGCTGCAAGTGGAGGCACTGCAATAAGCTGGCAGCAGGCAAGGAGCACAAGTTGGCACTGATGTTCCTGCATCCGCAGCTTATTGCCAAGGTAGTCCAGAGGCGACGATGATGATGGGGTCTCTAACATATACTTGGTGGCAATGATAGTAGAAAGAAGAAAAGTATGTTGGGAGATGCACCTAAGACATCGCCCTCTAGGGGCATCTGATAACACTACAGCCTTTAAAGTAGTTTCTCTCACTCACAGCACAGTTCAGGCATTTAACTTATTTTGTACAGGTACTTATTTAGCACTGACAATGTACACAGCACTTATATATGTTGTACATTCACATCAGTCCCTGCCTTCAAGGAGCTT
Source organism: Staurois parvus (assembly GCA_951230385.1). NCBI lineage: Eukaryota > Metazoa > Chordata > Amphibia > Anura > Ranidae > Staurois > Staurois parvus. Next base: position 21,689 of record CATNWA010015901.1, on the reverse strand, counting down.
ACAATCTAAGGTCCCAAACTCACATTCATACATACACATAGGGCCGGATCTAGCCTATCTGATCTGATTGTGCAGTAAAAAAAAGTCGGGGGCATAATGTCAACACTGTGCGAGTCACTGACAGTCTTTCACACAGTGTCACAACTTGGGAAATACTAGTATGTATTAGGCTGTTTTAGATTAGGGTGAGCAGCCTCCCTAGCAGTCTGATTGTGTCCATATTTCTGTGCTCAAAGCGGTACATTTTTTTGCATGGAAATATGTTTTTTTTTATTGTAGGCCTATAATTTTTAGGAATAACTCACTGAAATCTGTCCGAACAAGAATCTAGTAAACATCCCGGGTAAGATAAAATTTGAAACACGAAATCATAAATTATAATATAATAAATAATCATAAAAAAATAATAAATATATTAATAATAAATTTAATTCAATAATGTAATCAAACCAAAAACACTGAAATTTGAAATATAGCACCAAGTTCGCACATCGCTGAGCAAAGTCGCAGAATCGTTTCCAGTGTCTGATGAGGAATTTCCCCCACGAATCATTATCACTCAATTCTGCAAGTGGTTCTGATTTACTATCGCTGTTCTCTAGCCGGTCTAAAACCGCTTTTGACCTAAAGGGACGCTTTTTGGACGCCATGGATGTTTCTCAGTTTCCAGGCAGAAAGAACAGTAAAAATGCAGGCAGGGCGCCGGACAAAGCACTCGGGACAAAATGTATGTGAAATGGGTTGATACAGGAATGTTATACTATGTGATTTTTGTGATTTTAGTGAATGTCACTTTTTGACATTTTTGAATTTCCCGCCGCTCCGTCCCCCGTACGTCCCGACGTCCCAGGAAACGGAACCCAGATGACAGATGCCGGCATCGGCCGGAGGACATTGCCGGGGACACTGCAGGAGGGACATCGCGGGAGTGCAGGACAAGGTAAGTGAAGAAGAGATCCCAGAGCAACGCTGCAGTGTATTCCTGAGTGTAGCTCAGGGTTACCGCTTGTGGTGCTGAAACTTTACCCCGAGCTACACTCGGGAATACCGCCAGGGAGGTTAAAAAGAACCTGTGTCCCCTTAAATCTGATGACCCTATCAGAGTCCTCCTTTACATCAGGAGTCCTCATCAGAGTCCCCCTTTATATCAGGTTCCCAGCAGAGTGCCCCCATTACATCAGCTGTCTCCATCAGAGTGCCCCTTTACATCAGGTGTCCTCATTAGTGGGCCCTCTTACATAAATGTCCCCATCGAGGACCCCCCTTACATCACAGTCCCATCAGAGTCCCCCATACATCAGAGTCCCCCATACATCAGAGTCCATCTTAGGAGTCCCCCTTCTCATCTTGGACCCCATAAAACTCCCCCTTACTTCCAGGTCTCCATCAGAGCCCCAATCAAAGCCCCCCTTACTTTCAGGTCTCCATCAGAGTCCCCTTTTACATCAGGTTCCCCCTATATCAGATGTCCCCATCAGAGTGCCCCCTTATATCAGGTGTCCAAATCAGAGCTTCCCCCTACATGGATTGTTACCATCAGAGTGCCTCCTTACATCAACTGTCTGCATCAGATTGGATTAGTGGATGCGCTCTCAGAGTCACTCTGCTCAGTTTTAGGGGATTTATGCATTTCTATGTGATTGTATAGAATGGACTACACACATTGATTTTTCATCGTATTTATTCAGACTCTGTACTGAAGACACAGGAGCACTCTTACCAGTTATAAATGCAAGTACCATTAGAGGGCACTATTGCTACAGAGGTTTTTTTTAAGTAGGGACATGTACAATCATTTAATTACTATTCTCCTAGAACAGGTGACAGCTTTTTGATTTACGTAACACTCTCCTCCCCTTTTTCTACAGTGTCACATGACCCTTCATTCATGTCATCTCCTCTCTTATTACGTGTTCTTGCACGGCAAGACCACTTACTGTTATCTCACATATATATTCTTATTATTATAGCCAAATTTACCACCCTAACTCCTCCCACAGTTTTTACACTACATAGACAGTAATATACCGAAACGTGCGGATTGTTCCCGATTGGTGTGCTATTACTTTGTGGAATGTTTCGCCGAATGGTTCACAAAATATTGGCGTTTTTGTGGTGAAATTGGTCCCATAGGAACCCCTGATAAAGTCACGTGACCTGGTGACGCAACGCATAAGGGAGGGGCTCTGACGGCACGACGTTGTCTCGGATCAGTACGGCGAGTATAGCAGATACCACAGGCAATGCTCTCACTAGCTTATGGCAGAGTGTAATCATGTGAGTGGCAAATCTGATCTTTAATAAATTACCATTTTAAAAAGGATAAGGCACCATGGTTTCTGTTTTTCTCCTATGATACCCATCTGAGATACATCGAAGAGAGGCTATTTAGAGGTGGAGGGAGACCCCTGGAGGGGAAAAGGGAGAGATCTATCCATCCATCCATTTTCTTTATACAGTATACTGATAGATTGGAGAGACCCCAGGTGGAATAATATATAACTACAACGGTCCATTTTATATCTGGAGGAATTTTACACAGGAGGAATATGGTTACATCAGTCCTATGAGGACAACAAGCATTTTTTGCCTATCATCTTAGGCAAAACACAAGGTGAGCGCATACTAAGATCACACTGCATGTGGATTTTGGGAGTGGCACTTCTTATGCTGAATTAATCGGAAGAGGACATTGTGTACACTTATATTTATATTTAAATATGGACTTGGATATATTGATATTGTTTTTTGTTTTCACAAAGGGTAATTAGCACAGTAATATATTTCTTTAATACAGACTGATATATGCGATATGCAGCATCATTTTTATTAATATAAGGTATCTTATAGTTTATTTATATGGGAGCACGGCACTTTTTTATATATTACTTTGAATGGCGGAATGTTCAAAACTAGAGTGGGAGCTTACAAAAGCTAGAATGTGAACTGAAAAATCAGGACATGATTTGTAAACTGCCATCACTCCCTCATTTTCAAGCCCACCTACACAAATCTTATATCAAAACGTTCAGCTATCCCTGCTGCCGCTAAAAACGACTAAGCCATAGCCCTGATAGTTTTCATAATATGACCATTTGTTTGCAACTCACGCCACCCATTGACATTCATTGAAACTCCACTCTAGTCACCTCAAATTTGAAGGGCAATTTCTAAACTGCGACTGTGCCTTCATATTTAATATTTCAGAGACATACTATGCACCAAAATGTAGGTCTGGGTCTTGTTATTCTCACAATATAAAGCTCTTCAGTGTATTGGTTTATCATTTTAAAACTACAACCGTTTGAAGATGGCAACCGCCAGTGAAGTGAGCAAGTTGGAGCATTTTGTTTTTAACCGCTCTTCTCTGCCCTTGCTGTAGAGAGAGTTGCCATAGGAACCCAGGTGTGTGAGCAGGCAGCAGAGTGACAGTTGTAGACTACTGGTGGAGGCAAGAACACTTCACACAATTTCCCCAGAAATTGTAGCTTTTCTAGTTATATCTTACTATATTATCATCCTTTCAGTGTGTGTTACATTTATTAAAGTTCTCTTTCAATGATGTCACATTTATTACAAGCCTGCTTGTTTCTTCTATTATTTCTTTTTTCTCATTTGCGTTTTTTTTTTAATGGCCATCATACAGAATTTTTCTTCAAATGGGAATGAAGAAACTGGATGTCAGTAATTTCCTCCATGCATTTCAATAATTGAACTGCACAAACACTATATTTCCAAAAGTATTGTCCCCTCCCTCCAAATCATGTGATTCAGGTGTTCCAATACCCTCCATGGCCACAGATGTATGAAATCAAGCCCCTAGGCATGCAGACTGCTTTTACAAACATTGGTGAAAGAATGGGTCACTCTCAGGAGCTCAGTGACTCCAAGCGTGGTGCCATGATAGGTTGCCACCTGGGCAATAAGTCCATCTGTGACATTTCCTGGCTACTAAATATTCCATGCTCAACTGATAGTGGGATTATAACAAAGTGTAAGCAACTGGGAACAAAAGCAACTCAGCCACCAAGTGGTAGGCCACGTCACATGACAGAGCGGGGTCAGCGCATGCTGAAGCGCACAGTGCGCAGAAGTCGCCAACTGTCTGCAGAGTCAATAGATAAAAAACTCCAAACTTGGTGTGGCCTTCAGATTAGCACAATAACAGTGTGTAGAGACCTTCATGGAATGGGTTTCCATGGCCGAGCAGCTGCATCCAAGCCTTACATCACCAAGTGCAATGCAAAATGTCGGATACAGTGGTGTAAAGCACGCCGCCCACTGGACTCTAGATCAGTGGAGACGTGTTCTCTGGAGTGATAAATTATGCTTCTCTGTCTGGCAATCTGTTGGATGTGTCTGGGTTTGGCGGTTGCCTGACTGCATTGTGCCAAGTGTAAAGTTTGATGGAGGGGGGATTATGGTGGGGGGTTGTTTTTCAGGGGTTGGGCTTGGTCCTTTAGTTCCAGTGAAGGGAACTCTTAAGGCGTCAGCATACCAAGACATTTCATGCTCCCAACTTTGTAGGAAGAGTTTGGGGATGGCCCCTTCCTGTTCCAACATGACTGCCCACAAGTGCACAAAGCAAGGTCCATAAAGACATGGAGGAGCCAGTTTGGGGTGGAGGAACTTGACTGTCCTGCACAGAGTCCTGACCTCAACCCCATAGAACACCTTTGGGATGAATTAGAGCAGAGACTGTTACCCAGGCCTTCTTGTCCGATATCAGTGCCTGACCTCACAAATGCACTTCTGGAAGAATGGTCCAACCTCCCCATAGACACCCTCCTAAACCTTGTGGACGGCCTTCCCAGAGGAGTTGAAGCTGTGTAGCTGCAAAGGGCGGGGCCAACTCGATATGGAACTGTACGGACTAAGACTGGGATGCTACTAAATTTCATGTGTGTGGAAAGGCGTGCTCTCCCCCGCCCACCAAGTCCCACTGAGATTAGACACAGCAGGATTTTTTCAGCAGGTCCCGGCCAATGATTCATGACCGGGACCTGCTGATTGTCTGTGTCCAGTCACAGCCCAGATCTCTGTGTTGACAATCATCACAGAGATTTGTACACAGGTAACAATCTCTGTTTCTTCTCCCAGCAAAGCAAACTGAACAAAAACATTTTTAGTAAAAAGCAGCAGACATTACACAAACTAACACTTGTTAGGCACACACTTAACCCCTTGATGACCCAAGATGTTAACCCCTTCCCAGTCAGTGTCATTAGTACAGTGTATAGTATTATCACTGATCACTGTATTAGTGTCACTGGTGATGCCAGTGTCAGTCAGTTCCCACCCAGCATCAGTTAGTGTGAGATTTCCCTCCGCACTACCGCATTCCCACTGTAAGTTGCTGATCATCGCCATTACTAGCATTAAATAAAAATTCCATTAATATAAATAATAAATATCCCATAGTTTGTAGATGCTATAACTTTCATGCAAACCAATCAAAATACACTTATGGATTTTTTTTTACCAAAGACATGTATATATATTCGGTGTTTATGTTTTGGGTTTTTTACTTTTGATTTTGTATACATTTTGATACTCATTATCCATCGAAGTCTAGTACGGGTGTTTTGGAATTGTGGACTTGGGCAGCACAGTGGATAAATGGTTAGCACTTCCGCATGGCAGTAATAGGGTTGTTGGTTCAAATCCCAACCATGGCACCACCTGCCTGGAGTTTGCATGTTCTCCCTGTGCCTGCGTGGGTTTCCTCCGGGTACTCTGGTTTCCTCCCACACTCCAAAGACATGCTGATAGGTGAATTGCTCCTGTCTAAATTGTCCCTAGTATGTGTATGTATGAATGTGAGCTAGGGGTCTTAGATTGTACGCCCCTTGACGGTTAGGGACTGATGTGAATGTACAATATATGTGTAAAGCGCTGCGTAAAATTGACGGCGCTATATAAGTACCTGTAATAAATAAATAGTCGCAGAGCCATCTTAGACTCTGGACTAATGAGCAGTTTTGGGGCCTTGAGAGATACAATGTAACAATTCTAGCGAACACTAGAGGGGATTAGCAAATAAATGTAACACATGGTTTTGCATTTGTTTATTTAATTACATTTATTTGTAAATCCCCTCTAGTGTTCGCTAAATTTGTTACATGTGTTGTTCCGAAGATTTTGATATCTCTGTCTTCATGGGACTGAGATTGAGCTCTGCAGTGACTTTTGCAGCAGTTGTTTTCTCATTCAGGGTCAAAATCCTGCGCAATGTCCTTTTGTCTCTTTCAGTCTGTTGGCCATATAGACCGCACCTATACTTATCAGACAATTATTTCCCAGAAACTGTATATGCCGTCATAACCTTTGATACTGTACCTCATGACACGGCAAATAAATTGGCAACTTCAGTCACAGAGGCATCATCTAAACGGCACCAACAATTCAGTAAGCTCTGACATGACTGTATTACTAGCAGTGAATGACAAAAGTGAGACTTCCCAACTGTTAGCTAGGTGTCTCATCACACAAAGGAAGCAAAAGAATGTTACATCACTTCCTCTTTCAACACAAGACATGTTGTCACTTTCACACCTGCAAATCATGTAGTGTTTCCATATTTTTGTCAAACTCCTGTATATTTCCTATGCTTGTCAGCTCCATCTAGTGGCCATAGTTTTTTTAATATGACCCTTAACTACATACCGCCCAGCCACTGTACATATATGGTGGCAGGGCGGCACTCGCAGGCAAAGCCACGTTTTAAAACGTGTGTTTTGTAAACAAATAGGGGGCGCGCGCGAGGCGCGCCGCCGCCCTATCTGTCCCGCTGATCACCGCCGCAGATGTCAGTCACCGGGTCACAGCCGCTCCTTAGCGGCTATGTCCCGGCGATCGGCGGCAAACAGTGACAGACAGCACAGCTGCAGTAGCTGTGCTGTCTGTCACTTCCCTGTCAGCTCGAGGATGAGCTGATCAAGAAAGAGGAGTTTCTCTTCCACGATCAGCCTTGTCCCGCCCAGTACACCCCCCCGCCCCCTAGTAAAACACTCCCCTCACTCCTATAACCCTTCCCTGCAAAATAAAGTTAACCCCTTCCTCCCCATTGCCATTAGTACAGTGTCAGTTTTTTTTTTTTTTGCACTGATCACTGTATTAGTGTTTTTGGGGATGTCAGTGAACCCAAGTCAGTACCCCCCCAATGTCAGAATTTCCGCCGCAGTCCCGCAGTCCCGCCATAAGTCACTGATCGCCGCCATAAGTCGCTGATCGCTGCCATTATTAGTATAAAAAAAAACCTAAAAATCCCAGTATCTTTCCTGCCATTTGTAAACGCTATAACTTTCACATAAACCAATTAATTTACACGTATTGGGTTTTTTTTTTAGCAAAGACATGTCACAGAATGCATTTTGGCAGAAATTTATGACTAAATTTGATTTTTGCATTTTTTTTTTACTGGACATGTTTTATAGCAAAAAGTCCAAAATATTGTTTTTTTTCCTCAAAATTGTCAGACATTTTTTTTTATAGCACAAAAAATAAAAACCGCACAGGCAATCAAATACCACCGAAAGAAAGCTCAATTTGTGGGGAAAAAAAGGATGTAAATTTAATTTATGTACCGTATTGCATGACCGCGCAATTGTCCGTTAAACTAGCACAGCGCTGTATAGCAGAAAAAAAATGGCATAAATTGCAGTATCTATACCATAGTTTGTAGACGCTATAACTTCCACACAAAGCAATCAATATAAACTCATTGGGATTTTTTTTACCAAAAACATGGAGCAGAATACATTTTGGCCTAAATTTATAACCAACTTTGAGTTTACTATATATTTTTATATAGCTGAAATTAAAACATATTGTTTTTCTTCAAAATTTTTGGCCTTTTTTTGTTTATAGCGTGAAAAATAAAAAGCGCACAGGTGATCAAATTACACCGAAAGAAAGCTCTATTTGTGTGAAAAAAAGGACGTAAAATTTTGTTTGGGTGCAGCATTGCATGACCGCGCAATTATCAGTTGAATTAGTGCAGCACCGAGTAGCAAAAAGAGGCCTAGTCATTAAGGGGGGTAAATCCTCTGGAGGTCAAGTGGTTAATAAAAGACCATTCATTCAGAAGATAAAATAGCCTAAAGAACATTCATTTTTGCCCAATTTGCACAGAACAAATGCACACGCAGCTCCATTATAATAATGTCAAATGCTGTCAGCTGGTGGCCATCATGGATAACTGCAAATCCATGATTATTATCTATGAGAAATAATGACATCAGAGCAACTCAAAAAATATCAGCTCCCTAAATACACTGTACACATACTGGGCAATAGACAGAAGTGCAAAACTAAAAAAATAGTTTTGTTACATTTCGATTAGTTATGTAAAAAAAAAATGTATTTAGTTAAATTTGCTTAATTTGTTTACGAAATTAATTTTGCTTTGTTTATTCATTGTCAAATTTTCAGACTTTGGTCAAATTAAATTCAATTTGACTGAATTGAAAAGTATTGAATCGGCATTTGTATTCCATTTATTCTTTTCGAAATTCAAATTTCAGAAAATGGTTATATTCTTTCTATGTTATTCTATTCTATTCTTTTCTATTCTTTTTTAATCTATTCTATTTGAATTAAAATGTATTCTATTTGAGATTCTGATTTCCGAAGACAGTTTCTATTCTATTTTATTATATTGTTTTTCTATTGTTTTTCTTTTTTTTTTTTTTTTCTTTTCTTTTTCTCTTTTCTTTTTCTATTCTAATCTATTCTATTCAAATACAAATGTATTCTATTAAAATTTGAATCTCAGAAGATGGTTATATTGTATTTTATGCTATTCTATCATTCTTTCTAGTCTGTTCTATTGTTTTCTGTTCTATTCCTTTATATTATATTATATTCTATTATTTTATTTTCTATTCTGGTCTTTTATTTTCTATTGTATTGCTTTATTTTCTATTCTATTTTCTTCTATTCTTGTTTTTTATTTCATTTTTCAAATTCGATTCAATTTGATTTGCATTTCAGCCGCAATTTCATTTTGTTATTTTGGATATGTTTAAAAACATTATTATTGTAATTTGGAAATTCGGATACATCCGAATAATGAAAAATGTGTCTGAATTTCGATTCAGAACTAAACAAACTGCATATGTCTACTGGGCACATGGATATACAATTATGCTAATAAATAAACCCTTAAATATCCCTTTACCCTATCTATACTGTATATCCTGCTGAATATTTCAAATTCTTTACTGCCTTCTAGTGTATAATCCTGGTATTTTTCACTCATAATATCACGTGTAGAGCTATTCACCCTGACGTCATCACAGAGGACAAGGGGGAGCTCTTTACATCTGGAGGAAAAGAAATGTAATCTCCAAACATGGAAAGGTTTCTTCACAGTAAGAGCTGTGAAAATGTGGAATAGACTCCCTCAAGAGTTGGTTCTGGCCAGCTCAGTGGATTGCTTTAAAAAATTCCTGGATTCTTTCTTAGATACACAGAATATAACTGGATACTAACATTTATAGGTAAAGTTGATCCAGGGAATATCCGATTGCCTCTCGGGGGATCAGGAAGGAATTTGTTCCCTGCAGGAGCAAATTGGATCATGCTTTGCTGGGGGGTTTTTTGCCTTCCTCTGGATCAACTGTGGATGTAGGATTTAAATTTTTTTTTTTTTCATTGTAATGGTTGAAATGGATGGACTTTTGTCTTTTTTCATCCAGACTAATTATGTAACTATTATAAGATTGAGATATCAATTGAAGAGTTTATTGTAATCGCAAAAGTTCTTTTAGCCCTGGTTCACAGCTGTGTGATTTGTGTCATGCGATTTCACAGTTTCAGTTCCAAATCGCATGACAAGTTGCACCACATTGCCAGCAATGGGACTGTTCAAATTGGTGCGATTCGGACTCTGCGGTGCGGCACTGATTTTGAAAAAAGGTTCTTGCACTATTTTTGTGATTTCATGTGTGACTTGTTGTAGACATCTGAGCAGGAAGCCACACAGATGTTAGGCAAGTCACACTGACTAGTGGCTTTGAGATTGAGTGAAGTAGTGCAATTTCAAACCCACATTCAGTGTCAACCAGTAACTTCTATGTCCTACTCTTAGACAATGGCCAAAAATTCATCTCATTGCAAAACACGAGCAGAAGGGTTTTTAGGTAACCTATTTAGAAAAACATTGCATGATGAGCTTCTTCAAAGGCTCTTTCACATCTTGGTTCTTTAGGCTGTAAATAAAAGGATTCAGCATAGGTGTGATGATGGTGTAAGCCATGCTAACAATGCGATCATACTGGGACGAGTAGTCTGATGGGGGACGGAAGTAAATGAAAATGTCGGTACCATAAAACAGGCAAATGACCATGAGATGAGAAGAACAGGAGGAAAAGGCTTTGCTTCGGCTACTGCTGGTCTTCATTTTCACTATCGCCCCATCCAATGAGCACATAGGAGATGAGAATGAAGAGAAATGGGATTATAACAGCCATAGAACCTTCAGTGTATATTAAGAGTTCAGCTACTGTAGTTCTGGAGCAGGAGAGCTTGATGAGGGGGTGTCAAGTCACAGAAGAAGTGGGGGATCAGTCCTGTCCTCACAGTAAGTTAACTGTGACAAAACATAAGTGTGCAACAATGAATTAGAGAGCTCCTGCCACCCAACAGGCAATAGCCACATGACCATTACGTTATCATTCATCAGCAATATGTAGCGTAAGGGTTTACCGATAGCCAAATATCGAACTCAAAAGCCATGATGGCCGGGAGAAGACTCTCAGTCGTGCCCAGAAACAGAAGAAAAACATCTGCACGAAACAGCCAAGGAAAGAAATGGAGCCTCCACCATAAAGAACGAAGGACAGAAGCTTGGGAACAGTCACCGAAGAGAAAGAAATGTCCACTGCAGACAGTTCCCAAGAAAAATACATTGGTGTGTGCAAATGTGAAGAAAGTTTAATAGAAGTTAGTAAAAGTAAGTTAGCCGTCCATGTGAGGGTGTATATGACCAGAATGGTGGAGAAGAATGAACCATGGTTGTAGTGAAAGTCTGAGAAAACCCAGAAGGATAAAGCCTGAGGTAAAATTAAACTTTTTCCATCAAAAGTCATCTAGAAATTACCATAGTCAGCTAAAATGTCTTCATGATGAGCTAAAAGTAGATAATGAATTTTCCTGATGTGTTTTTCACAACGCCTTTCTCTGATAACGGGCATGAGATGAGCAACAAAAATGATGGTCTGAGGATAAGTGTAGAGATGTTAGGAAAACTTAATATGTACAGTCTAAAGGAAAGATGGGAAATGGAATGGAAGTAACTGAAACCTTTAGATACATGAAGGGTGTGAATAAAGTTCAGGGGGGGTCAGGATTTCAATTTTATCAACTAAAGTAAAAAAAAACACATATATCTTCCAAAATAACTGAAAACTTTAAAATAACACAACCCTATAACAAAGCCCCCCCCCCCTCTTTTTTTTTTTTTTTTTCTTAGAAGCCTTGCAGTTGCTAAAGATGAGACAACAGCTAAAGATAACCACTGACCTCAACTACAAAATACATGTAAATATATAATAAAGAAGAACTAAAAAGGACGCAATTGGACTGATTACACAAAGAGCTAGCAATCAGAAATGAAAGTAGTTTCTTATAGATCCTAATCTTTACCTATGCAGTTTGTCATCTTTTCTACAGTAGCTTCCAGTTCAATAAATTCAGTTTTTTTTTGCCTTCCCTCGGATTAACTGTGGGTATAGGATATAACTTTTTTTTTTTATAGGTTGAACTGGATGGACATTTGTCTTTTTCAGCCAGACGAACTATGTAAAATAACTCAATGGCTGTTCTGTGCCCTCCATGTTGTAGTGAGGGGACTGGCTTATCAAAACCCCATTTATTATGCTTACTGTCCCATAGTTCAAAGGCCATACAGCCATTTATTTTTGCCCTAGGCAAGACCAGGTGGTACTTGCACCCTTCTTCCCCTTGTAGTTTCTACTTTGCATCTACTAGCATACATTCTCCTTCCCCCTCAAATTTTGCCCACCTAGCAAAAATCTCCCCTCCTAACAAAACCCCTCATGGATCCCCCTTCAAGCACAATTCCCCCAACATAAATCCCCCCAATATCACTCAACTAGTGCAATTCCCTCCCCCCAATCCCCCACTCCTAGCACAAATTCCCCCATCCCCCATTCTACGACAACCTCCCCCTCTCCAAGTTCCCTGCCTCCTAGTGCAACTTCCCCCCAGCCCTTCTCCTAGCACAAATTTCTCCAATCCCCCCTCCTAGTACAAATACCCAACTCCCCCTCCTAACACAAACCCCCCAAATCCCCCCTCCTAACACAAAGCCCCCCCCAATCTCCTATCCTAACACAAATCCCCCGTCCCAGCACCAATCCTCTTCCTTCAAATCCCCCAACCTGGGACCAATTCCTCCAAATCCCGTCCTCTAGCTAAAACCCTCCAAATTACCTTCCCAAAATAAAATTCTTCCCACCTTACCAAAATCCTCCCACCTTACCAAAATCCTCCCCCTTTTAACACAACCCCCCCCCCCAAATTCCCTCCTACTCCTAGTACATATCCCCCTATTCTCCTTCCTGGCACAAATTCCCCCCCATCATCCCCATTACCCATCCCGGCACAAATAGCCCCATTTCCTTCCTGCACAAACCACTCCTCTCAGCGCAAAATGATTGTTACCCCTCCCCCCTTTCACTGTGTACAGTTCTCCTTTCCTGTAAGCTTCACCCCAGCTCCTCCTAGATATGGCCATGGTGGAGAATAGGGAAACCAGAGGCCATGGTTGTGCCTTAAGCAGCATTGTGCCCTATGCAGCTACCTAGTTTGCCTAATGGTAGCACCGACCCTGCATACAGTATATTATGGTTAAAAAAAACTCTCCAGGATGCATCTGCAAAGTAAACCCCTACAATTTTGAACCCAACAGGATTCAACTTTAAACTCAATAGTAACAGTGAACCTGAACCTTATCCCTAGTCCCTGATTGTAACAATCTCTGAACTGACCAGCAGACCCTGAAAAACACATCATTTCACGTTAGGGCTTCCATAAGCATGTTCACACAATTGGCCTCCAATAAGTACACATTTCATCCTGTTAACATACCATCAGTGCCATCCACTCAACCAGTTCCACGAGAAATGTCCCTATCCCACCCTGTGCATCCCTTTCTATTTGTATAAGGAGCTGAATCTCTACCTTCTCATTGATAACCGGGGGCTCATATCATAGTACACTAATGCATTTAGTAGTCTTTGAACCAAGATTGGGGTTCTGTATGTCACTTACCATTTTCTGAAAGAAAACAGAGATCTACCAGACATAGGCAGTTCTCATATATATGTATGTCTTCCTTTCTTTCACAGAGCTGAATGTCACCAGGGATTGTTGTATTTCCTAATTAATTATGTTTCCAGAATTATCTTGGTGTATTTTTCTTCAATGTTTAATAAAGAGAATTGTTATGAATACTAAAAATAGTACTGATCTAAATTTTCCTATAATATTTCAGCATCTGATATGATTTACATTGTTTTAAGTAGACGTTGGGGATGGCCAGAAACACACTAGCTAGAGGACAGACTAAAAATACTGCATTAAATTACAAGCTCTATAGTCCCTTAAAGCCAACCAATACCCTAAAATCATTAAGTGGATTTATAAAATCTAGGTGGCACTGGGTGTAGTCAATATAAGCCTTCGGGTAGTAGGGGATTACTATTTGGTTTCCTCTCCCCCAAAACTACAAAAATCCAATTGACACCCTTAATGATCATTAAGGGGACTTATAACCACTAGGTGGCCCCAATCAAAATTTCTCTTTGAGCAGTAGATTACTATTGGTTTCCCCTTACACAAAACTATGGAAACAACATAATGGATTGAACTACCATGGATGTCTTTCTGCATAATTTGACCCCTGAGAAATTTGAAGATACCAGAGCAAAGTCCTGAGGTGACTGTACTGTATATGAGCTTCTAGGAAGTGACAAATTATAAGGCTAGGTTCACACTAATGCAGTGCATTTTTGATATACAGTATTAAAATATATGATTTACTACTGCGACTTATCTCTGTTTTCAGCCAGCAGTTATTGGTTGTTAACACCTTCATGCCTAAGGGTAAAACAAATCTAAATGCCTAAACACAATTCTGCACCATTGACATGTGTTAGTAAAACCGTACATATCATCACAACTACTTTTTTACATCCGGGTGGATTATACCTTGTTTTTTTTTTCAGGACAAATTGGGATTTCATTTGGTGGTAAATGGTAATGGATAGCTCCTAATTTTTTTTTTATTATCAAAGGAAAACTGGAAAACTGGCCCAAAATGGTAAAAAAAATTTTTTTTTTTTATTTAGCTGTGTGTTTCTTGTTACGACCATAACCTACCTCCATAGAACAACCCAAAATAAATTCTCCAGCTCTTGATGATCACAGCGATACCATATATGTGTATGTTATTTGTTGTTTGTACCCGTAGTACAGCCCAGAAAGAATAGTGCGCATTTTGTTTTTGTCTTTTTTTTTTACCTAAAACCTGACACTGACATTGACACTAACTGACACTGATACCAATTTTTTTCAAATCCTGACCTTTGACCCTGACCTTTGACCCTGACCTTGACCCAAACTCTAACCCTGGTACTGAACTAGATCAAACCTTGATCTAGGTATTTTTCTTTATTTGTTATTTTATTTTTTACTATTTGTTTATTTATGTTCTTTTTTTTTTTTATCTCTCTGTGTCAGGAGTTAGAGAGATACAATGTATCTCTCCTCTCCATTCATAGAGAGAGAAAAAACAAGGGGGCCGGGCTGCACAGTGACTGATCACTGTGGTAGCCAATCAGAGGCTATCACAGCGATCACATGACCCGGAATCGGGAGTCCCAGGTCCCGATTGTTAGAACTGGACCCGGGGCTCTCATTGACACTGCTAACTCTGTGCTGGGATCGCACCAAGCGGCACGCTCCCAGCACAAAGAAAGGTACGCAAATATGCGGCTCCACGGAAAAAAGCCCAGTTCTGTGAGGCCGCATATTTGTGTTACGTCGGCATCAAGGGGTTAAGGAGCCGACACTCAATACCATCCTAACGATGATAAGTCATCCCTGCTGTCAGCAGGAAATGTAATCAAAAGAACCCATTGTGTCTAATATGAATTTAAAGGGGAACCCCATGGCAAAAACAAATGAAATGGGGTCCCCTCCAATTCCATACCAGACCCTTATCCAAGCATGCAGTCCTGATGGTCAAGAAAGAGGAGGGGGACAAGTGAGCACCCCTCTCCCGAACCATACCAGGCTACATGCCCTCAACTTAGGTAGTGATTTTGAGGAGAAACCTCTCCTCCAAAGCACCTTGTCCCCATGTTGATGAGGACAAGGGTTTCTTCCCCACAACCCTGGCATATTTTGCTGGTTAGAAGCTAAAAAGAGTGGGGAATTTGACTGGAGAGTGAAAAACTGTTTTGCTTTTGACTGCTGGTGATTGCTGGTGCTTGTATGTGTTTTATTTTCTTCTTTGGGGTCTTGCTAGCAGCTTTTACTTTTTTAAATAACTTTTTCTGTCACTTTTTAAATAGCATTTTTTTTCCTTTCCTTCCTTCAGTCTACTGATTAAGGTAAGGAGTTTATTGGTCACAGGTGCTACAGGTACTATATACATTTCTGTAGAGCTCATTCTTGAGGTTGCATGTATTTTGCTTGCTGGACCTTTGACTAAGTGGACTTTGATTAAGTTGAGTTAAAAAAATGGAGTTGAAAATAGGAGATTATAACAGGAGTCTACAAACCTGTAAGTGACAACTGATATTTCCTATTAGTAATATTAATATTGTAACTGGGATATGAGTGTTGCAGGGTTGAAGGTTTTGTGCAGTGCACGGTGTACCGCATGTATGCAACAATGGAGCAACAGCTTCAAGATGGATACCGATGCAACAGATGTGAGCAGATTGCTCTTCTGGAAGCTTGCATTAGAGATCTGGAGGAGCAAGTTGCAACACTGGGCAGAACTGACAGCCCTATAAGGGGTCTTCTGCTCTCTGAGGAGGTAGCTAATGGGATTGATGTGGAGGGCAGAGGGGCTAATAAGGATTATCAGGTAGGAAGATGGGTTACTGTAACGAGAGGGAGTGGTAGGGGCTCACAGAAAAGAAAGGCCCGACCCTGGGTTTGAGCACCCAAACAAATTTGCCAAGTTGGGTGAAGATGTGGGGGTGGCAAGCTTAGCAGTGGCAGCCCTGGAAGTCACCGCTATCCCTAACAGCCGGAAGGGCAGACCATCTGGGAGGGGTGGTGAGGGTAGTGCAGGAAGGCCTAGACCAGGGCTTAAAATTTCAAGTCCTGAGCTACAAGACAGGCCTTAAGAGTTACTCGCCACCAACAAACACATACAGACACAAGTATACACACACAGACACATACAGACACGTATACACACAGATACATGTACATACACAGAAATACACATGCACAGACACGTGCACACACACACAGACACATGTACATACATAAATACACAGACACATGTACATCAATGGTGTCAGTGGGGGGGGGAAATAGTGCCCCATCATTGGTGCCAGTGGAGGGGGAGAATAGTGACCCATCATTGGTGTCAGTGGGGGAATAGTGACCCATCATTGGTGTCAGTGGGGAGGGGGGTGGAATAGTTCCCCATCATTGAAGTCAGTGGGGGGGGGATAGTGCCCCATCAATGGTGTCAGTGGGGGGGAATAGTGTCCCATCATTGGTGTCAGTGGGGAGGAATACTGCCCCATCGTTGGTGTCAGTGGGGGGAGGAATAGTGCCCCACCGTTGGTGTCAGTGGGGGAAGGAATAGTGCCCCACCGTTGGTGTCAGTGGGGGGGAGGAATAGTGCCCCATCGTTGGTGTCAGTGGGGGGAGGAATAGTGCCCCATCGTTGGTGTCAGTGGGGGAAGGAATAGTGCCCCATTGTTGGTGTCAGTGGGGCGGGGAAATAGTGCCCCATGATTGGTGTTAGTGGGAGGAATAGTGCCCCATCATTGGTGTTAGTGGGAGGAATAGTGCCCCATCATTGGTGTTAGTGGGAGGAATAGTGCCCCATCATTGGTATCAGTGGGAGGAATAGTGCCCCATCATTGGTATCAGTGGGAGGAATAGTGCCCCATCATTGGTATCAGTGGGAGGAATAGTGCCCCATCATTTGTGTCAGTGGGAGGAATAGTGCCCCATCATTGGTGTTAGTGGGAGGAATAGTGCCCCATCATTGGTATCAGTGGGAGGAATAGTGCCCCATCATTGGTATCAGTGGGAGGAATAGTGTCCCATCATTGGTGTTAGTGAGGGGAATAGTGCCCCATCATTGGTATCAGTGGGAGGAATAGTGCCCCATCATTGGTATCAGTGGGAGGAATAGTGCCCCATCATTGGTGTTAGTGGGGGGAATAGTCCCCCATCATTGGTGTTAGTGGGAGAAATAGTGCCCCATCATTGGTATCAGTGGGAGGAATAGTGCCCCATCATTGGTATCAGTGGGAGGAATAGTGTCCCATCATTGGTGTTAGTGGGGGGAATAGTGCCCCATCATTGGTGTTAGTGGGGGGAATAGTGCTCCATCATTGGTGTTAGTGGGAGGAATAGTGCCCCATCATTGGTGTTAGTGGGAGGAATAGTGCCCCATCATTGGTGTTAGTGGGGGGAATAGTGTCCCATCATTGGTGTTAGTGGGAGGAATAGTGCCCCATCATTGGTGTTAGTGGGAGGAATAGTGCCCCATCATTGGTATCAGTGGGAGGAATAGTGCCCCATCATTGGTATCAGTGGGAGGAATAGTGTCCCATCATTGGTGTTAGTGGGGGGAATAGTGCCCCATCATTGGTATCAGTGGGAGGAATAGTGCCCCATCATTGGTATCAGTGGAAGGAATAGTGCCCCATCATTGGTGTTAGTGGGGGGAATAGTGCCCCATCATTGGTGTTAGTGGGAGGAATAGTGCCCCATCATTGGTGTTAGTGGGAGGAATAGTGCCCCATCATTGGTATCAGTGGGAGGAATAGTGCCCATCATTGGTATCAGTGGGAGGAATAGTGTCCCATCATTGGTGTTAGTGGGGGAATAGTGCCCCATCATTGGTGTTAGTGGGGGGAATAGTGCTCCATCATTGGTGTTAGTGGGAGGAATAGTGCCCCAACATTAGTGTTAGTGGGGAGAATAGTGTCCCATCATTGGTATCAGTGGGAGGAATAGTGCCCCATCATTGGTGTTAGTGGGAGGAATAGTGCCCCATCATTGGTGTTAGTAGGAGGAATAGTGCCCCATCATTGGTATCAGTGACACCAATGATGGGGCACTATTCCTCCCACTGACACCAATGATACTTACCTTGCTGACCTCTGCTCCAGCCTGAGCTCGCTCCCTCCCTCTCCCATCCACAGCCAGCATACCTGGCTGCAGCAGCAGCACCATCTGCAGACACTTACCGGTCAGCTGTCTTCCTTCTCTGGCCGTTCTCTTCTTCACTTGCGCCGGCTGTTCCCTCACTTCTTTGATCTTCACACTGCTGCTCGGCTCCTCCTTCTTCGCCAAGCTCCGCCTCCTCACCGGTGATTGGCCGTGTGTGTGCCTTTCCTGAGCTACAGTTCCAGAGGTCAATCATCAGCAAGGAGGTGGAGCTTGCAGAGGGAGGAACAAGCTGCCAGAGGCTGTTGAGTGATCCTGGGGGTGTGGCAAGATGACAGGGGCATGTCATCTTGCCCACACATTGCGATCCAGGAAATGAAGACACCAGACCCGCTGACAACCTCCCTACCCCTCCTCCACCAGCACCTTGTGGACCAGATCGACGTGGGACTGGGACACAGAGTCGCGGACCCAGGTAAGACACAGCAGCCCGCCCCTGTACTAAGTGTCCCTTCCATGGGAAAGAGGGGGGGGGCGGTGTTGCCGCTGTGCTACCCCCCTAAAAAGTGCAGCCCTAGGCAAACACCTTGTTTGCCTTGCGGCAAATACGCCACTGGGGGACACACTTGCCCCACCATAATTTCCACTCACGATTGGCGAGCAGGCGAGTGGAAATTTCAAGGCCTGGCCTAGACAGCTGGTGGTAGTAGGGGATTCTATAATCAGAAGGACTGATAGAATAATTTGTCACCAGGATCCCCTCAACCAAAGGGTTTGCTTTCTCCCTGGTGCCAGGGTTTGGCATGTGGTGGACTGAGTTGATAAATTACTGAGAAGGTCTGGGAATGACCCAGGTTTCTTGGACCATGTTGGAACCAATGACAGAATACATGGAAGGTGGAGGCTCTTAAAGAATTAATTTAAAGAACTAGGCTGCAAGTTGAAAGAAAGGACCTCCAAGGTGATATTCTCTGAAATATTACCTGTGCCATGCGCAACTCAGGGAAAACAGGGGGAGATTAGAGAACTAAATGCTAAAGACTTGGTGTAAGAGGGAAGGATTTGGATTTCTACAGCACTGGGCTGACTTTTAATTGGGGTGCAACCTACAGTCAGGTCCATAAATATTGGGACATCGACACAATTCTAACATTTTTGGCTCTATACACCACCACAATGGATTTGAAATGAAACGAACAAGATGTGCTTTAACTGCAGACTGCCAGCTTTAATTTGAGGGTATTTACATCCAAATTAGGTGAACGGTGTAGGAATTACATGGGTTTCATCTCTGGTGATGCTCTGCCAGGCCTCTACTGCAACTGTCTTCAGTTCCTGCTTGTTCTTGGGGCATTTTCCCTTCAGTTTTGTCTTCAGCAAGTGAAATGCATGCTCAATCGGATTCAGGTCAGGTGATGGACTTGGCCATTGCATAACATTCCACTTCTTTCCCTTAAAAAACTCTTTGGTTGCTTTTGCAGTATGCTTTGGGTCATTGTCCATCTGCACTGTGAAGCGGCGTCCAATGAGTTGTGAAGCATTTGGCTGAATATGAGCAGATAATATTCCCGAAACACTTCAGAATTCATCCTGC
This sequence comes from Staurois parvus, assembly GCA_951230385.1. Lineage (NCBI taxonomy): Eukaryota > Metazoa > Chordata > Amphibia > Anura > Ranidae > Staurois > Staurois parvus. The sequence continues at coordinate 1,690 of CATNWA010015901.1, read as the reverse complement.
TGCTTTTGTCAGCAGTCACATCATCAATAAATACAAGAGAAGCAGTTCCATTGGCAGCCATACATGCCCATGCCATGACACTACCACCACCATGCTTCACTGATGAGGTGGTATGCTTAGGATCATGAGCAGTTCCTTTCCTTCTCCATACTCTTCTCTTCCCATCAGTCTGGTACAAGTTGATCTTGGTCTCATCTGTCCATAGGATGTTGTTCCAGAAACCGTGAAGGCTTTTTTAGATGTCATTTGGCAAAACTCTAATCTGGCCTTCCTGTTTTTGAGGCTCACCAATGGTTTACATCTTGTGGTGAACCCTCTGTATTCACTCTGGTGAAGTCTTCTCTTGATTGTTGACTTTGACACACATACACCTACCTCCTGGAGAGTGTTCTTGATCTGGCCAACTGTTGTGAAGGGTGTTTTCTTCACCAGGGAAAGAATTCTTCGGTCATCCACCACAGTTGTTTTCCGTGGTCTTTCCTGGTCTTTTGGTGTTGCTGAGCTCACGGTGCGTTCCTTCTTTTTAAGAATGTTCCAAACAGTTGTTTTGGCCACTCCTAATGTTTTTGCTATCTCTCTGATGGGTTTGTTTTTGTTTTTTCAGCCTAATGATGGCTTGCTTTCACTGATAGTGACAGCTCTTTGGATCTCATCTTGAGAGTTGACAGCAACAGATTCCAAATGCAAATAGCACACTTGAAATTGAACTCTGGACCTTTTATCTGCTCATTGTAATTGGGATAATGAGGGAATAACACACACCTGGCCATGGAACAGCTGAGAAGCCAATTGTCCTATTACTTTTGGTCCCTTAACAAGTGGGAGGCACATATGCAAACTGTTGTAATTCCTACACCGTTCACCTGATTTGGATGTAAATACCCTCAAATTAAAGCTGACAGTCTGCAGTTAAAGCACATCTTTTTGTTTCATTCTAAATCCATTGTTGGTGGTGTTATAGAGCCAAAAAAATGTTAAATTGTCGATGATGTCCCAATATTTATGGACCTGACTGTATATGCTAGAGATGGTTTGCACCTAAATGGAAACGGGTCTGCTGTGCATGGGGAGAGGTTTATGGGACAGCTGGAGGAGTATTTAAACTAGGATCGACTGTGGAGAGAGAATTAGAATATAATGGCTACAGCCAGATCAGACAAGGGTCAGTCCTTATTCGTGGGTGGAATGGGGAAAATACGGAGGAGTGCTATGCAGGTGATAAGAAGGTGCCGATGTTACAACCAAACATTGGAGATGGTACTATTTGTACGAAAATATAAAATATGCAAAATACATGTGCAAAAAGTGTCAAGTGGATTAAAGTGTTTGTTCAGCAAGGCCAGAAGTCTGCCAAGCAAAATAGACGAGTTGGTAGGTTTGGTGCATGAAGAAAAACTATGATTTAATTGGTATTGCTGAATTTTGGCTTCATTCTTCACATGAACTAGGCCATTAATATTCCCGGCTATGTTCTCTTTCGGAGAGACAGGGTAAAATAAGATGCCCTTGATACCTTTTTAATAGGCTTTTTGAGTTGGGCAATGATACAGGGGCCCCATGATCCCCTATTGTCCGGGGACCCCATGAGTTGTCAGTCCGCCCCTGGGCGTACCCCAAGGTTCAGTTGTTGGGGGGGACCTTACCTTTTTAATATATTTATAAATGATATAGGGTCTGGATTAAAAATAAC